>VWZD01001014.1:1774370-1842106 GCA_013396695.1 Sakesphorus luctuosus | reverse complement strand
GATGTTGAGGGCCACAGCGGGGCTGATTGGCTGGGGAGCGCGTGCCCATAGGGCGGGGTGGGCGTCCTCGGGGTCGGTGCGTGTCCCGCCCTCCCCTCCATGGGGAGCGCCCGCGGCGCCTCCAGCTCCGCGTTCCGATCGGGAGCCGCTTCCCCCGCGGCGCGCAGCACGAGGGGATGGCAGGAAGGGGCTCCTCGCAACCTTCCCCCAGCGCAATGCGGGCACAAACCTCGCCCGGAGCCGAACTACTGACGGAATTAATTAATTGGCCTTCCGTGTGTGCTGGGCAAGAGGGCAGGGGTGGTTGCTTTGGAAGCCTTTGGAAACGCGCGGAAATTCCAGCGGTCCTGGCGCAGCCGGAGCCTGTTCGTGTCAGGCTTGGTCTGGCTTCGATGTCCAGCTCTGAAATACTTTCGCTCTCAAGAAATGGAAGTGATGCTGCTGAATATTTGATTTAATAAAGGCCGAATGATGCTCCTCGTTAACCGAACTGCTCTTGGTTGTGACTGTCATCTGAAGGCAGAGCTATTTTACCCACTTAGCATCGCTGTTGCTTATAGATATTGAGCTCTGGTTAAAAATGAATGAGAATGGACTCTCGACTAGAAGGGAGTTGCTCAATAGGACGGTTCTGTCTACAGACTCCACATATTCAGCATTTCTAGAAAACATTGTTTTAGAGAAAAAAAAACATTTTAATCGTGTAGTATTCTAAACTGGTGCTTTAAATATCATTTAAAAAAAGTATTTCTGAAGTTTTACACTGTTGGAAATGGACTTCCTACAAAGAAGCACCTTTAAAAAAAGGCAGTTTATAATTACGTTCCTAAAGTGGTTGCAGTAACGTTGGCATACAAATGATCACTTTCCTGGTTTCTTAGCATCTGTAACATTCCTTTAATACATGTTGTAATGTAATTTAGTAACATGTGCAGTTCAGCATTGCTAAAGGCTGTTCTAGTTAGTCATGTTCCCTATAGCTCTCCAGAGAGACAGTCAATAAGCAGATCCAGTGCAGCCCAAAATCAGGACTGGAGTGCCCATTTCTGACCTCTGAAGCATTTTGTGCCACTCCCAAGGCTTTTGCTAGGAAGATGGCAACAGGGTTTTATGGGTGTAGGTACGTGCCAGATGGAAAGGACACAGACACCAGCAGGAGTTTATTGGAACCTCTGAGGAAACGATGAGATTCCATCTACTATGGAACAAATGCTCACACTAATTATTCCACTTTATTTTCTTGTAAGAAAAATTACATTTCAAAGAAAAATTGCATTTCAAAGTCTCAATTCAATAAATATTATTGAAAATATACTAAGTTTTATGCCTTACATTTCTTTATTTTGCAGAAGAGCACACAATAAACCCAAGTCATGCTCTGCTGAGCCTCAAGGTGGCTATCTCTGCACAGCTGCTGCAGCCTCCTTTTGTGGAGCTGTTTTTTCTGCTACTACAAAATGCATTAGCATGTTCTATAAATCCTCTTATCCCAAATGTCATTATGTTTACATTTTCAACATAAATAAATCACATGGGGGACATGACTATAAGTATCAGGCAAAGTACGCTGCAATTACATGTGAGAAGAAAAGGAGACAGACACATTATGAGCAAAAAATATCAAAATATTTGATAGGAATGATTACATGTAGTGTTCCTAATAACTCACAACGGAATATTTTAAAATAATTCCATGCAATTATGTACTTAACCCTCTATG
Organism: Sakesphorus luctuosus; assembly: GCA_013396695.1. Lineage (NCBI taxonomy): Eukaryota > Metazoa > Chordata > Aves > Passeriformes > Thamnophilidae > Sakesphorus > Sakesphorus luctuosus. The sequence goes on along the minus strand of VWZD01001014.1, from coordinate 1,840,386 downwards.
AATTCATCAGGAAAAATGACCAACATAACCCGTTTAGAAAGTCTGTCATTCTCCAGACAGAATAGTGCATGTGACATTTAACCCAAGTTAATATCCTATTGACCCACTGGCTTGCACACAGCTCCATGTCACTGACAGACCACAGATGAAAGGCAGGCCAAGCCTACTGTTTACTCTAAAGCTCCTTCATACTCCTTCAGAAGTATAAAGGAGTTGTAAACTGATAACAGGACTTTGGCAGTGTAAAATGGGCCTGGTATGTCTCTTTCATGTTGAAAACCCTGTCAGTAACACCAGCATGAGATATTTTTCATTAAACAGTGAATGATTTCTTTAAACCACACTCTTGTTAAAAGAGACATGTTTTGTAATAATGATAAACAAATTCCACTTTCAAATGACATAACACTATGCAATTAAATATTATAGCATTGCATGGAACAGAATTTTGTGCTGTGCCAGGATAGGAGTATGTTATTCATTTATCACAGCATCGCCCCAAAAATGCAGAATATTCATGCAAAACAGCTGATTTGTTTCTGAAATTCAAACATAGAGATGGTTGGTATTTATCCAGCTGCATTAAAAAAAAAAAAGAGGAAAGGAGAAAAAGTTCTTGTAGAAGCATCAAAGACAATATTACCACACTTTCTAAATATTAGCTATGTGATAAAAGGGGACTTGGATAAATATGTTAGGTATTTTTTCTGCCTCCCTTTGTTTTTTGGTGTTTTTTTTTTTTAATTTCCTCACTATCTACAGTTCTAATTAATGATTTAGTAAAATAAATAAGGTTTAGTTACATAGTTTGGGGCCTGAGATGGAAAAGCAGCACAGACTATGAGGTTGCCTGAAGCTGTACTTTGTAGGACAGAAGCTGAAGAATATTTTGTAATAGGGCTATTACAGCCACATTCTTTAACAAGAATAAGACCTTGCTGTTCCTATAATCAAATGTCAATAAAATCTGCCAGAAAACTGCAGTTTATAGATGACGTTGGTTTATCTCCCAATTTTTCAAGCTGATACCAGCTTTGTAATCTATGGCTAAATATTGTATCTGTCTGGGTTTGTGTAATCTGTGCGACTGGGAAAATGAGAACTGCCCAAAATGGGGTATAAATCAAGGCAGAATGTTAGACACTATTGCAGCAGTCTCTTCTGGGTCTTTAACTATCAAAAGCACAAACAGTCTTTCAATAGTGGCAGGCATCCTTAACGTGGTATCACAATACTGGCTCATCTGATAGCTAGTTACTAAGTTTGGGATATAAACTTTCACGTTATTCTTCTTAAAATGAGTAATTTAATCTTAAACTGGTATGGAGGACCCATCTCCTATGACAACCACCTTTTATGCACTGCAGTGTTATGATTTTAACCTTGCCTCACCCCTACATTATTGCAGAGCACTCTTTTTCCATATCCCTTGGCAGATACATTTTAATGCTGTGTTCTTTACGTCTGACAGTCAGTGCTTTCACAGAATACAAACTCTGAGTGAGTCAGTGCATGAGGATCCCTTTTCCATCCCTATGGCAGAACATGCTTTTCCATCGAAATTTACCACAGAGTAGTCAGGGAAATGGATGGTGTAAGTGCACTTGCCCATCTCTCAGATGTTAAAATTTTCTACTGCTTAACCCTTTACACAGTATTTGACTGTTGGAAGTGAAGCTGAGAATAAAAAAAATAGTTATGCATTCTGCTAACAAATACCACTGTTTATGGCAGTGGTTTGTGCATGTGCTAATCAAGTAGACATTTAGGAAAGTAAAATGCTGCCAGACTAAGGGCACTGGGGCCCAGTGGAGAGAGAGGTGCTGTTCAGACCAAACCCAAGCTCCTGGGAGCTGGATGAGGAGCAGCAGCCTGCTAAACCTGCTGTGGATGTGTGTTCCTCATGCTCCTGGGCATGAGGAACACACTCAGGAACAGCTGTGGCCATAACAGCTGGCTCTACCAGGGCAGGCAGAATTCTTGCAGAACACGCTTAATTTGTATATTATTTCATATCTGTCAGCCACACTCATAATAACAGATTTCACTTTTTTAAAAAAAGAATCATTCAGGTTAATTGGACTAGGACTTAATTTTTCTGAAATAATTGAAAGTAGAAGTCATGCTTAATATACTGAAAAATGTACTGTTTTCATTTCTTTCAGGTTTATCAAGACCAGGATGATAGCACTAAGCATCAGAAAATAATACATTGCTTTTTGGCAACACATAAACTAACAGATTCAGAATTCAAAGTTTAGATACATCTGTGAACTGTCAGAATGAGCAAAATACACTGAAATCCCACTTGGTTTTTGCTCACAATTGTAACCAAACCCATAAATCTAACTTTAAAGGAATGAGAGTAGAGCCAGAAACACATGCTTTGTCTACACTTAAAAGGGTTGGCTGGTATAGCTACACCTTAGAGCTGAATTGGCAAGCACAGATTTCTTTTCTGGTGTAGCTTAAATCACTTTCTGCATGGAACATGCTAAAGGGGCTGAAGGACTCTGCCAAAATAACGGCATCTACACTAGGGCTTTTGCCAGTGTGGCTGTGGCTGCATGGGAGTGATTTTTCATCATTCTGACGGCTGGTTTGGCAGAAGTTCTACATTCAGACCAAGTCCAAGTTGGAGTTGGCATTATTTTATGTGGCAAATAAAGCAGAAGAGAAGCATTACTAGTTTATGGCCCTGGTTTTACATTATTGTAAATTGTTTGTTCTAAAGGAATGTGTGGGGCAGGATCCATGTGGTCCTTTGGATGTTTGCCTCCCACATTTGTGCTGCATTAAAATTGCTTGGTTTTTCAGTGACTGAGCTTTGGCAAGGGGGAAATTTACATTACTGGAAAAAGATAATGTCCATATTATTTACCCCAGAAATAGCTATCCTGAGAGTTTAAAGCAAATTTCCAAAGTGAAGTGAACTGCAAAAGGAAGCATCTGGGCCAAAGGCATGTGGATTAATACATCATTCTATTTCACTTTGTCCTCAGTTCAGCAACGAATTTAAGCATATATTAAGCATAGGATTAATTTAAGGCCCACTCCTAAGCCCATTTCAAGTTTAGTAGACATGTCAGATATGATAATACTCCTATTTGAACTTTAATTAAGCAGATATTTGAACTTAATCATATGTTTAAGCACTGCGTGGAGCTGGGATTTCTGTCAGAAATGCAAGTTTACACAGAGCAAGGCTACTTGTTGTGGTACCACCTGCATTTTCTTTCCTGAGCCGGATGTTAAGTCTGTACTTTAAAGACATCCCAAGGGGCATTATTTTTCCATGTAACTACTTTCACATATTTGGCTCTTTTTTCCTAATCTCCCTTTTTGCTGAGTGTGTTTTTTTGGCTTCAGAAATCCACGCAGAGAAGCTTTCATTGATGAGGTGAATCGCCTTTGCTGTTGGAGCCTTTGCTGTGCCGGGCGCTGTTTGCCCGTGCGATGCTGACCCCGGAGCTGCCCGAGCTGCCCGGGCCGGGCCCTGCGCGCCGCGGGGGCTGCTCGAGGCAGATCGGAACCCTCCTGCGTAATCACTCAGCACTGAGCCACTGAGCCAATGGGACGAGGAAGTCTAATTTAATCAAGGCTTCTTCCTTCCTTTTTGTAAGACCCAGAATGTGCCTGCTAGAAGAAAGCACAGACATATTTTTCTGCCTCCTGAAAATGCGAAGCAGACTTTACCTTGCTTTGTACAGCCCATCCCAGTGCCACAACTAGAAGCAATTCAGCCGTTTCCAGGTGAGTGTTCTGTGCGCTTCGGTTTGTAGTTGCTTAAAACTCAGTGAAATAGCTGGAGCAGCATTTGCCCTGAAACGAAACAGGCTGAGTGTCTGTTCAAGATAAAACTGTGTAATTTGTTGCAGGGGTTTTGTATTGGTTTGGATTTTTTAATATGTAAAAATAAATAGTAGCAGTGACTTTTATCTGTGAAAATGAAACTTGTTTACATGAAGTGCAGTTAGTTTTCAAGGCACGTGTGTTCAAGGCAGAAGACCTGTGTATCATAATATCCAACTCCACATTATTCTTTTCACCAGTGTACTGTATTTCTCTGCTAGATCATATTTGAAAGTAGTATTTTCCTATATATATCTATCTCTCTATATATGCTCACATATATATGCATATGTTACATATATAAAGCTATACATATATAAAGGTGGGGGCTTTTTAAATATAAATACAATTTTCCTTATAAAGTTGTCCCAACTCGCAACCAAGAGAAAAGTTGTAATTTAAATTTGTTCAGCCATTTTCAGATTCTTCATTTAATCTATTGTAAATGCTCTTGGTAACTGTTGTGATTTTCAAAAGACTGAGCAGTTAGACAATAAGTAACTGGCTACTCTTCATGTTCAAAAAGCAAATCTTAAGGAGCACTAAAAGAACTGTGAGAACTTTCATTCCAAGTCTGAAGTCCAAAAATAAGGGCTGCCATGATGCTCTTATTAAGGAGGATGACCACATTTATGTACTTGCTTATCCAACCCAAGCAAAGAAAAGGTTTCTGTTAGAGCAAAGTGGTTTGCACTTTCATTATTTCTAGTGGGGAAGGTAATTTACTTTTATAGCCTTGCAGCTTGCCAGCAAACAATAGGGTCTGCTGAAGAAATTTCCTTACCTCTGTGCATAGCACAGCATTGCATAACAGTGTGGTAGGCAAGTGGAGGCAAAATTATATGTAGTAACATCCCTGTCCTGAACCCACCCATTACTTTTATTTTAGCAAGGTTTTTTCAAAGTGTTTTGTTCTGTTATTTGATTTTCACCTGTTGACTGAATTGTGAGCAACACTTTGCTTGTGGTAACTGACTGAACACAGCACCCTGGCAAAGCTGTTACCGTGTTCTTAGAACTTTTCCAATTGTTAGTATAACACAATACTGTAACAGATAGGGTTTGTTGTTTAGTGGCTTTTGTTTGTTTGTTTGTTTGTTTTAAAAGAACATCCTTGGAGGACATTTATGCCAATCTGGTCAATTGAGTAGGAGTATTTTATCAGTACATGGTAAAATAGTGGTCCTAGCAGAGCAAGCATGAGATCTACTACAGCACAATTTGTAGGATAATAGGACAAGTAAAGGGAGAAGGCTTCTGTATAATAATTAGAAAGTTCAGTTATCCTTCCTCTGAGCCATTGTTAAATTCAGTTGTTTTGTTCTTACGGTAGAGACAAGTCCCTGGAGGCAACCCGAAACTGTGAAATATGATAAAAACATTATACTATTTTAGATATCACCCTATTTTGCCCTACAGGTTGTGATTAAGAACAGATGGCAAGTTTTTGAGTCTTGAGAACAGTAAATTCTAGCAGTGTAAGAGAGCCAGGCTGCTAGTTATACTAATTATCTCCAAGATTTTAGTTCATCTGAACTCATACTTGCAAGCTGGAGGGCAAAATACAAGGAGGAAAAAATCTGCCCACACTCAAGTTCATGACCAAATTCTCACAGGTAAAAATTGAGTTCCCCTCTTAATAACTTATGGTTTTCATGTTTGATTTAAATCTGCCAGAAAAAACATCCAAACACTTTCAGCTGTAATAATAGGAACGGTTCTGCACTGGTAGCTATGTAGATATTTCTATTTATTGCTTTAGTTTTTATAAAACTACAGTTGCACTGATAGAAGTTTAGAGAACAACGAGTAAGTAATAAAAAAGATCAGCAAACTGGATCCTCTGAAAGTGTAGTACTAAGAAATGTGGGTTTTGTAATCTTTCAGTAATAGCTTGCAATGGACCAAGACTCACACTGCACAGCAGAAAAGGAACTCCTGGAAGGTGTAAGCAGAATTACTACATTCTCTACCACAAGTCCATCTGATGAAGAAGAAAATCAACCCAAAGCTGAAATTTCATGTCAAGTGAGAAAAGAAAACCCAGAAAAAGATGACTTGCAAGGTTGATGCTATCCTTTAATTTTATTTTTCATCTAGCTATTTGTCATTAATCTTTTATATAAAAAACTTTTCTTATTTATTGTAGCTGTAGCTCAAAGCTATACAGCTACACTGCGCTGAAAATAAGCCTTGATTACACTTTATTAATGTAGCAAAAGTGAAGCAGATGCACATATAGCTGTGTATATACACACACAGTTTTCCTTTTAAATTGCTTGTACCTAAAATGTATGACAGGTTTAATTTACTCAACAGGGATGAAACCAGTGATCATCAGATGGTCTGTCTTGGGAGTGCACCTTCTATGCATCCCAAAATCTGAACTTCTTGACAGTATCAGCAAAGACACCAAGACTGAAGCTTATCTCAGGCAGGCAGCTCTCATGTGCCTTTAAAGAGGCAGCATCGAACATTTACTATGCCTGATTGCTGTCACCTGTTATTAAATAAAATGTTATGTATAATCCAAAATATATATAATCTCTTCAAGATTTTCAGCCTGCAAGGATGTCATAAAAACCACCTCTCTTAGGAAATATGTGCTTTGTAGAGATTGAGCCAAGCCCCCAAAGGCCTTGGTAATTGAAACTGTATGGCCAATTGATTAAGAGCATGTAAAAGAGGGGCCACTGAAGGAGTACTACGGTGCCTTTACAAGTCTATTTCTGCATCAAGCTGATCTCTAACCCTTCATCTGTGCTCATTCACCTCCGTTGTCAGAATGCAGGAGAGACTGCAGACTGACTTTGGCTGACTGCCTTGACAGAGACACCGTTGATTAGAAATTGAGACTCGTGTGCCCACTGAAATACAAATATTCCATTTCTTATATCCACATTGGTAGCCTATATGCCACCTGATGAAAACTGTTGTCAGTAGATTTCAGACAGAGAAATCACCCTTTTGAAACACTACATCAAATTCTCATGTAAGCAAACTCTGTAACCAGCTGTCCTACATTTTTATATGTGTATATGTGTGTGTGTGTGTGTGACTGTGGAAGGAGAGTGAGGGGAAAGGAGGGAGGTATATAAAATATTTGCAGCTGAACTGTGTCATCAGTTCAGCTACAAAAGAAAAAGGATGTGAAAATTCCTCTTTCAGTTGTGCTGGTTTTCCAGCTTTGACGATAGGATATTCATGTTTTCTCAGCTTTTGCCCATTACTGCACAAATCCCATATTTGAATAGGGTCAGTATTTGAAAATATGTCTGAATTTGCAGCTGCATTGTATTGACTCCTCCTTTTAGCAACAAAGAAGCCTGGAGAAACATCTGACTCAGAAGATTCAGGTGATGTTTCTTTGGGCTGCCTCTGGAGTGGTGAACAAAACCTCCTGCTCAGACTGTGCCCAAGGTTGCAACCTTGACATACAATGCTTTTTGCACTACTTTTTCTACAACTTTGTATTTTGCAGATGATTTGCTGTCTTTTCAAATTTTAGACACCAGTAGCTTTCCCCAAAGTAGTGAAATCACTTATCAGTCTTTAGGTCTTGCTGTTACCAGCAACAGAAGATCTAGGCTTCCTTTCACAATAAATGCATGTGTTTTCTTTACAAATGCTAAGGATATAATCTGAAATACTAACTGTATTGGTTTTAGATTCCAAGACAACCCTAAGTCCCAACTCTTCGATGACCACTAAGGAGCTTCAGGAATATTGGAGGAATGAAAAAAGCCAGTGCAGACAAGTCAAACTCCTTTTTGAAATCCCATCAACCAGAATTGTAGAACACCACTTATCTAAATATGTGGTAAGCTAAGAAATGAATATGTAAGAAGATCATTAATTTTCCTTCTCTCTACAGGGGTCTGCACAGCACACAGCATGCCTCACTGCATGAAAGCCTTACCAAGGGCCACGTTTTGCAAGCCATGATCATACCATGTAGAAGCTGTTCTCACTGATTGTATGCGCATAGCTGGTGGAATCTGCCTCTGACAAAACCCTCTGACAGGCAGTTCACAAAATCTCCATCAGTGGAGAAGTTATGTCAAGTAAATTAGTAGCTTGAGAAACCTTAACAACCAGAGTTTTGCCAACATTAAGGAAATGCACAAAGTATGAAAATATCAATATAGTTACACTTGCACTGAGCTAGCCTGCTGTAGCAGCTGCTGTGTATTTGTATAACTTCCACATCAGAGGGTTCTATTAGCACAAGTGCAAAATTCTTTGATGTTGAAAAAGTCTAAGACGTCCTCCAGCTAGACTGCTTGGGATCATTCCTCTTCCCTACCTAGAGCTCCCTTAGGTGTCATATTTCTGTCATATTTTTAAGATGAAACATGAGTATGAGGGGCAGTAACGAGAGTAGGATGGATTTTTGTATTTTCACTCACAGTACTGACACTGGGGTTTTATTTCTGATTCTGCTCCTGGCCTTCAAGAAGGTCTGATCAAGAGCAAGTCTCTTTCACTACTCCTGTGAAATTCAGATAGGGATGATTTCCTTGTTTGCTATACCCCCTGAGATGAAAAACTCCAAGAATAATACTGGCATTGCTGATACTGGGTCATCCAGCTTGGTAGAATTTGAAGCAGGTAAATGTTTTGGAGACTGTCCTAAGATCTTGTTGCAATCTATACACACCTACTTAGTTCATGCTATACACACCTACTAAGTTGCTTCTGTTATTGCATACACTAGGTAGTATCCAGCTTGCTGAATAGTTAAAATTATTTTAGTATAACTGTCTGAGAACAAGAGTGTCATTCACTGTACGTGCAATTAAACTTAGTTATAAGTTACATGTCTAGGCAAAAAGATTTACATAACAGCAAAACTGAGCCAGTTTGAATGACAGTCAAATTAAATGATATTTTTTACCTTTCTCATGCACACTCCACAAATAAAAAACCAAAGTACTTGTAAATTATTCACTTAGCTGCCCGTGATAAAATAACTTAAAAATATTGCTCTTATGATTGTTTTAGAACGCATCAGGCATATATACACTTTTCAGCAGAGAGCAGCACAAAGTATAGGAAAATGTCACAGTGCTTACAAATGAAAAGAGATCAGAGAAGTCAACTCAAATTTAGAAACCTTTCAAGCAATGTCTGTAAAGATCATTTATGAAGATTAAAAGAGAGAACTTCTCTTTAAGGGAAAACAAGGAAGAAAACCAGACAGATATTAGAGCAAGTGCTGGTTTGCACCCTTCAACAGCAGCAAAGAAAACAACTGTCATGACTAAAACCTGTCCAGCTCCTGTATAAATCAGTGGGAACAGGGTGAAGTTGAATGTGAACATGATCATCACCTAAAAGGTCCACGGTCTGTGTCCTTAGCTGGTGTATAGTGACAAAGTTAAGCTGGGCTCAGTGGAGCTTCACTCATTTACACACTTTAAGGATTTGGCACTTCCTCAACATCACTGTGCTTGGGTCAGAATTAGAAGACAATCTATTTGTACAACACATAACACGCAATTTTGTTTTGCAGCTATTTTTCCTAATATCACGTGTATTATAACCATTTTAAGACTAGTCAGGAGCTGAGGAAGACACACTCTTGAGTTAATGTGGGGCAGCATTGCTGTTGGCTATTAGTAAAGGAATTTAGATAGCAAACAGGTTGTAGTAGACATGTCAAAATTTTTAGTTATTATTTACATGCCCAGTAAGTTTGAATACAGGACAATGATTTAAAAGGGGGAAGAGGCTTTGGAGTTGCTCCATCTTATTTTTGCACACAACAAATATATTGCCAAATACTCCCTCTTCTTTCACAGCATTAATAACCCCTCCCCCTTATTCCTAGTAACATCTCATAGAAACAACATTTCTGAGTATTATGACCAATGTAAAATAGATTACAGTCTGGGAAATCCATTCAGTTCACTGAAGATGATTGATTGCAGCAGCCATGGCTGTTATAAAAAAGCACAGCCACAGAAATGCTTTGTAAGGGTTTTTATGTGCTTCAGTCTGTTGTTAGTTCACCTTTCCCAGCACCTTGCAGGGTGAGATCTGTTAGTGCAGTCTAGCTACAAGTTGTTTACATGCTAAGACTAAGTCTGGTGACAAACGTACAGAACAGCAGGAGGAGGGAATTACTAATTTGAGGGTTACAGATTTTTCAGGCCTACACTGAGCAAGCACCATAATCCCAGACAGCAACTGATTTAGCAGCACTGCCATAAACCACAGGAGTATACAAGATTACACACATAAAACTGGTGCAGGAATGTTTTAGCTGGAGGAATATACAAGCACAGCCTTTTCAAAGCAGTAACAGAAAAAAGCTGACTGCACTGGGGCTAGAATGGTCGTTCTCATGCTTATTTTTCTGTTTGATTGTTTTTAGATGTATAAAATCATCATTTTGCAAACAGGGAGTTTTGACAACAACAAGTCTGTAATTGAACGGCGTTATTCAGATTTCGAAAAACTCCACAGAAATCTGCTGGAGGAATTTAGTGAAGAAATGGAAGATGTGACCTTTCCCAAAAAAACTCTAACAGGGAACTTCACAGAAGAAATAATCAATGAGAGAAAATTAGCCTTCAAGGACTACCTGAGACTTCTATATTCTATGAAATATATCCGAAGGTCAAAAAAATTTATTGACTTTTTAACAAGGCCAGAGCTTCAGGAAGCATATGGTTGCTTGCGGGGTGGCCAGTACACCAAAGCTTTGGAAATCCTTTTAGAAGTCATTGGTCTGCAGGAAAGGCTGACCAGAGGCAACCCTGTGGCAATTGTCCCCACTCTCTGTGCTATCGTGGTGTGCCACAAGGACCTGGAAAACCCAGCAAGTGCCTTTGAATATGGAGAAAAAGCTCTATCACGCCTTCGTGTGCATACCAGCCACAGGTATTATATCCCATTGCTAGAAACAATGATCACTCTGGCATATGAACTTGGCAAGGATTTTCTGTCTTTGCAGGAAAAACTGGAAGAATGGAAGACAAAGAAAGATCCTATACGGGTTTTTACCCTGAAAGAACTTGCAGTTCGGGAGTATGTACAATGAACACAGGAAACAATTTCATGACAGAGCAAACTCTTGAAAGACTAAGAACTGGAAATTACCTGTTTGGCAAACATAACATTGTATTAATAGAAAAAAAATTTATATGAAATAACTTCCGTGTTCCAAGGAACATTAGCATCTGTGTCGGAAAACATTACGTTTGCTCTCCAGATATGAGGAGTACCTAAGGAGTACCTTAAGGTTTTTTGAAAGAAGTTTGCAATAAAATAATTATATATGTTTTGCTTATTTTGAATATAGCTTATTTTCTGTGGAAAGTCCGACTAAGAAAATACAATGAATAAAGCACTTAAGAATCTGAAGAATCAGAGGCGTTTCTTGCTCATGTGGAAATTATTTCCTTTCAAGAAGAAAAACACCTTCTCAGTTGATGCAATTTAAAGGATGCATCTTCAGAACTGAATATAGTTTTTTACTCCTCCAGCTCAGGCCTGGTCAAATAGCACTTGGCCCTTTATGAGAATGGTGGGACTGGTCCTGTTCCCGCTGAGTTCAGCTGCTGTGGGCAGGAGGACGTGGCAGGAAGGTTTACAATCCACCTTGGCTGGCACAAAAAATACAAGGGATTATCATTCCATCAGAGATGGAGGAATACACTTCATTTCCCCTTTGTACCTAACAGAGTTTTATGACTTGCTTTGAAGGCCCATTCTTGTTTGGGGTGATCTTTAAGTAGAGCTCCGACTGGGGTAGAAAATTCATACCATGTGCCCTAAATCCATAATGGAAAGGAACTACAGGAGGCGGCTGTTGGGGAGAACACCTGGCTGTTATAATGCTAGCATTTAGTTCTGGTTATTGAGCTGTGAGATATGGTTAACAGACAGTCTGTGCTTCCCTCTTGCCTTTCAGAGGTTTATGAAAATTAGGCCTTGCCTTAGCTTTGATAGTCTGGTACACAATGAAAATTTCATCTTGATGGTACTGCAATATTATAGCAAATTTTTTTTCAAGGATCTCACCCACTTATAAAATACGAAGCTTTTTTTTGGCCCTAACACTCCTGTGAAAGCTTCCTAAGAGCTGAAAAATTCTCTATTTACCTGCATTGGTAATTTCCCTCAAGTCTATGATCTCTCCCATATGCTTATTTTAACAATCCGGAAAATTAAATCTCATAAATATTGTAATTAATGTCATTAACTAGCATGGGTCATTATTCTCTGCTGAACACAGTCCACTGAGTACTTTCAGGCCTGGATTCCACTTACAGATACTATATGCACCACAATGACACTATCAATAAATTAGGAATAACTATTAACTTACCTCCCAGACACATGAAAAAATCTGCTAATTGGAAGTGCACTGAGCCTGAAAAACTTTGCTGTGTATTGTTACAAGCAGGATGTCTTGAAAAAAATAGTGAATAATAGAATCATCTAGGGTAGAATGTTAATATTTTAAGTAGCTATTAACAGCTAGGCATTAAACTCAAAATACAGGGATTATTTGTTGACAGTTATTTTTTTTCGAGTTTTACCAGAAATAATAGAATTAATAGTAATTAATTAAGAGACTTAAGGACTAATCTTCTCACAACATACCAAATTGCAGGACAGTTACAATGGATCAAAGGTAACACCTTCTTAGAGACTGTCTAAATCAGTAAAAAAGGAGTGAAGAAGAAAGCATGTCTGGGCTTTGCATCACACTCAGGCAGTCTCAAGGCAGGAAAGAGTCATGGCCTTCACACTGCTCTAATTCCACAACAGTTGGTGATGAAAGACCAGGAGAATAGGAAAAAAAAATTCCTCTCTTTTGCTCCCTCCTGTCATTGTGTGCAGTGTCCCAGGCACAGCTCCCTTGGATTCTCCTCAGGTTCCCATGGGATGGTGCGTGAGTATCTTTGCATCCACAGCCCCTCACCTTACAGCTGTCAACAAGATTAGAGGGTCCATAAGGACGTGCTGTCTGGCAAGGGCAATTACCAGGAAAAGTGGCCCATCAGCAAGACTTGCTTAACCTTTATTTATGATAACATTCTGACTTTCCATCTCTGAAGGACTAACTGCTCCAAAGCTGACCAGTTTTTGCTGTCGTGTTTCAAGGTGCAATTTGGCTAAGAGAAAAATTTGGATAATTCAAAGGTTACTAAATTAAACAGCATGAAAAAACCCCACTGTTCTTATGGTATGAGCCAAATTTCTTCTTTTTTTCCATGTAAAATTCTCGTAGAATTTTGTCAGCAAAATGATCCTAGAATAGGTCTCTTTGTCCCTATCCACCAGAAGGTAGAGGTCAGTCTCCTTGTATTATTGGGGGAGATGAACTAAATAAATACAGGAATCATGTGAAGAAAGAACATGGTGTCTGTTGAGTAATTCCCCCACTGAACTTCCTTAATGGGGAGTGTTTTCAACTAGACAGCTGTAGCAAATAGTTGCCCACAATGTCCTCAGAGTGACCCAGTAAGAATATATTATCTGCCTCACTCTAAGGGCTGATTTAAATTTCAACTTCATTGAGACTTCCAGTCAAGCCACTACAAAGAGTCAAGGCTAACATTCATAAAATGAGTTTGCAATTTCATTGCTGTTAAAATACAACAAAATTAAAATCGCCCCAACAATTCAACCTCAACAGAGCAAATCATATATGTATATCCTTCCAACAAATGCAGAGCCTATGACCTTTGGATTTATTATCTCTTCAGAGATTACATTGTAAATCCTTAGAAAGAAAAAGCTAGATGGTTATGGTGACAAATGGGGATCCACAGAGCCTGGATTTCACCTCGAGCTCCGCCACAGACTTGGTCTGATCTTTACACGAGGAACTTAACTTCTGTGCCTCTATTTCCTCACTCAGTACTTCCCCTTAAAGTTTCCTCACTAAGGTTTTTAGTACTCACAGATCAGGAAAGCTTTGAAACTTGACCAGATAAGTTAACTCCATCATTTAACTTGAAAACATGCATTAGAATAAAAGCAATTTTGATTTATACAAGCCTATTCCATTTCTCAAGGATATCTGGAACTGAAAGAGAACTTAGAGGCACTAAGTTGCCAAACTTGTGTGCTTATTGGGGATTGCATAATTTCTTACCAGTGCAGTCTTATTATAGAATTATCATAGAATCAGGTGTTATTTTCCTTATAAACTAGAGAAGGTACAAAATTGTCTATACATTACATTGTGCTGTAGTGAGCCCATGCTGGCTGATCAGCTCTACAGGCAATCAGCCAATTCTGATTTCGTATCTATATGCTCTCAGGGAATGGTTGGACCTGCCAAAAGAATTCAGCTTCCTTTTACTCACATTTCAAAAGCCAACTTCTGCATATTCTTTTTGACTTGATTTTTACAGCAAAGTGAGTATTCAGCTGTCACATGTTACTAAACTAAAGGGTAATGGCATTCCTGCTCCTGTACTGACCCAGTTACCTTCCACTGGTAAGGACAGCCTGCGAGGAGCAGATTCCCTCTGCCTATACATGTGGCTTTATCTTCTACAGTTAAAGATGTGGAGCCTGGTAGGACAGATTTCCTGCAGGGAGTCAGAGAAGATTAGTGTCTTTCCCCGTTACCTTTGCTCAGTGCAGCAATACAGTAGCATTGCTGTGTTGCCCTGGCTTTTTCATAAGGTGCATAACAATGAAATGGGTGCTCTACACCTGCCACATCTTAGTTTTCCTCTGAATAATGTTTGAAGAATGAGTCAAAAAAGAAATAGCTAACATTTTCATCCACATCTACCTGTCTTATCTATTACGNGAATGAGTCAAAAAAGAAATAGCTTACATTTTCATGTCTTATCTATTACCCTTCCCTAACTCTTGTTGAGAAGCCATTGGAGGAATAATGGCTGAAATTCTTCTGCACTTTCCATAGGGTTCACTTTCTCTCCCCAAAGTACACATCCCACCCTTCCAGGTGCCAGCCCAGAAAAAATGAATAGCACTGCATCAGTGAAGCTATTTCGGAAGCAAAAGCCCTCTGGCACTCCCACACATGCAAGCATGTAACATAAATTAACTAAGCAGGTGGTTCCTGCTTCCAGCCAGCCATTTTACTTCCACTCTTTACTGCTGTACAATATTTGAGTGATAAACCCCTGCTTTATAAATAAATCCACTTCATCCATTGCTCTTGGCAATGTCGCAAGCCCACTGACTGACCTCGATCAAGTCTAATCAAATCTCAGGTTTCTTTTGAATACCAATATTGCTTTTTCCTCTTCTATAAAGCTACTTATATTTTGGCAGTACATTCCAGTGTATCGTTTCCTCCATTTTACAGCTGGGAGAATTGTGGTACTAATAAGAGAAATTATTTTTGCCAAAGTCTACTACAGTGGTCTGGAGATCACGTTGACTGCCTGGAGAAATACTGAAGCAAACTTGCATCACAGCTTTGCAAAACACAGACATGTCACAGATGCATGTTCTTAAGTACATCTTGCATGAACAACCACACACAGCTTCATTTTTGTCTGGTATCATACACCTGAGAAAACTGTGAGATGTCCGTGGAAGAGAAAAGAGTTGAGCAAGTCTGACTAATTAATATGTTTGAAGAACTAATGAGTGGTTGAATAGCAAAAATATTTTAACCACTGCTTTATAAAAATAGCAAAGCAAATAGTCTTGCCTAAGAGATTTGTAGGATATATAAAAAAATTCCAGATTTCAATATCATTTTCCACAAGAAAGAACAGAAAAAATATTTTCAAACACATTTTTCCAGTTTTAAGAATTTCTTAGAACTCTGGAATTTCTTTCCAGTGCTCTTGTACTTTAAACAAAAAGAATCACACAACCACTACAGAGTGCCATATTAGTTAGCAATCTATTATTATCCATTTTCTCAAGAACAGCACACAATATATCAGGGGTTTGCAGTATTATCTTACTTCTCCAATTGTCAATGACACCTCTGGAGTATACCTACAGTAGATAACAATCTAAGTAGAAATTCACATGTATTTTTTTCCACAAAATAAGGTAAAACAGAAATACTGGCTAACCAACATCTGCCTAGCATGTCTAACAAACCACAGACTGCAGACAAGCTAGAAGAAAATTTAAATAAAATCTGGGCAGATCATCGCCAAGAGTCCATGGAGAGTTGCATTACGATCTATTGAGCTTTGCCCCATTTCCATATCAATTATTATATCATTTGGGGCATTAAGTAGATAATACTGTTTACACAACTTTCTAAAATAACTAAAGAAGCCCATGAGGATGCCTAGTTACTTATGAAACATATGCAGACAAGATGCTCTCTGTGCAATGCAGCATCTTGTTTACAGGGAATCCTGTGATCTTTATCACATACTTGTTATTAACTCCTGTTATCTGCTGCATCACTGGAGGATAATATTTGCTTTCCTGAATCTTAATAAGGCTAAATGCATTTATTGAATTCAACAGATTTGTAAAATCAGCATGGGAGTAGAGTTCAGGACACAAGACGAAATCTAGGTTTTGTGGCTCAGACAGCAGCTGAGCAAATCAAATCAAGGATGTTTATTTTTTTTTGTTAGATCAAAGGCTGGAGCAAGATGTGTTGCAAAACTAATGGTGTAAAATACTGAATGTCAATTCCCATCTGGACGAGGTGAGAACCCCAAAGAACCAACCTATTTACATTAAGATCACATTACAACATATGTTCATCACACTTGGTGAGTATATATATGTTCTATATACAGATACATAAGACACAAATTTTCATGTCAGACCAGTAAAAGCTGCAAATAGCTACTCTGAAATAAATTAAGTTATAAGGCAATCAAGAGCAGAATAAGCTCTACTGTCTATATAAACATGTGCAAAATATCTGCACCCAGTGGATGTGTGGATGGACAGATGGCTGATGAGTGGAGAGAACAAACAAATTTGAATGTTTTGATGCTTAATAAATGTTTTCCAAGTGTTTAAGAAATTCAGATCAAAGCCACTTTTACAAGTACCACATGGTTATCTATATATAGTCATAGTTTTAAAATTTCAATCTTCTTTTATTAGAAATTGTAATATATATGTAAGCCTGTGATTATTCAAAAGAACGCTGAGGAGAAATAGACTGGGTAAACTTTCATATACTAATCTCTATAAACTAGTAATTTAAATATTATTTAATTGCAGAGAGCATGAGACTCCAACTGTCATAACCGATAAGAAATTTTGAAGAAATTTACTGAAAACGCAGAATTTAAATCCTAACGTTTTTCCTTGTTATCTTCATTTCTAAGGGATTTGCCTCCCCCTGACAAGGGGCCGCAGTGCCACTAGATGGAGCCGCAGCATTTTCAGGAGCTCGGGACCCCGCAAGCTCATGGGAATGGACCAGAAAACTTTTTTTTTAATGACTTGAATTTTGTTTTAAAAAAATCTACTCTAAAGTCTAACATTTAAATTTTAATATGATTAAACTAAATATATATCTCTCAATTCCATTGTGAGTTCAGACTGTAGTGCCTAGCTTTCCAGCTGTCCTTCAGGACAATTTACCATAGCCCTTTATCAGGCAGCTCTAGGAGCCCGCTGGAAAGCTGAAAGAGAAAATGTTCTTGCAGGCTTTTAGACCTGGTGAGTTCAAAGCCAGAGTCACTGCAGCGTCTCAGTTCCTACAGTACCTTTTCCTTCTGATCAAAAGGAACCAAGTAAAACTCACAAGTCTTAAAAGAACTATCAAATAATGGGGGGAGGGAAGTAAAAATAAATGGACCCATAATGCCTCCTGAAAGGTGCTGGGGAAAGTTCACTGACTCCATTTTAGATAGCCACACTCCCAAGTATGGAAACAAGACCTGATTCTGAGTCCAACTACTATAAAATAAATCTGTTCATTTATTTATGTACAGGTATAAATATACTGCAAACAGTATGCGTGCACACCTTTTGATTTTGAGCTTTGTCCTCTTGTTGATAACATAGAAGGGGAAGACATGATGACTAAACTTGAACTGTAGGTGCCAGTCATCTCCTTTACCTGTGTTTTAAGTAGCAAAATATAGAAATGTTTTTGAAAGCAGCCTCTGAGAAACGCAGCAGATCCAGCCAGCATAGGCCTGTAGTTCTCTCAGTTGTGCTAGTGATTTTTATCAAGTTTCTGGGATGGCTTGGATTTGGAGACTGGTTTCTCCCCCCACTGAGTGCCAGCTGCAGACCAGAGTTTGAAAGCAGCCTCCTCCTGCATCAAGATTTTTTTTTCCAAAAGGTTTCTGCACAATCTGCTAGCTTTTAGAAACAGCATGAGGGAACTGGGCAGTCCAGTGGCAGTAAAAAGCAGGAAGGTTGTGCCAAAGTCTTTGAAAGAACAGTCTCAGGAGGGGAAATCTTTGAAGGTGTGTCTCCATCCTTCCTATTCAGTTTCTTACAGAAACCAGGGATGGAATTTTTTGTAAAAAAGAAAAGAGACAGGAAAAAAAGCAAAAAGAGAGAGAGAGAGAATCTCAGAAGACAAGACATGGATTTGGTTGTTTCTGTCACTGCACCTCACCTCCAGGAACAGCAGCTTAGATATGTGCCGAGTTATCGGGGCGGGGGGGGGCACTTTCATGGACTCAGTAATAATATACAGTGCTTTTATAGTGTTTCATATGTTCAGAACATTTTATAAATACTGGGCCAGATTAATCCAGGCTTTAAATCTGCATAAACCTTGGCGAAGGGCTTTGGTGCCCATGAGATTATGAAGTCTGCCATGAAACTAAATTGTGATGAGCAAAAAAGGAGACTCAAAAAAGGCACAGCCAGGAAGAGAAGTTTGTTATTTGTGAAACATGAAGACAGAAAAAAAGTGTATGAAGAGACAAATAAATGGTTGGTCAGCTGCATAAGAGACAACTGCATTTTTAGGGCTGTCTTTGGAAAATTTTGGAAAAGGACGGGGGTATAAGTTTTCATTCATTCAGAATAAAGGGTCATGCAGATTTTTACAGTAAAAACAGTACCTTAGAGGGACTGACAGGGAAAAACTAGTTTTGGTTTATGCATTTATATTTTTCTCGTTGTGAGGAGATAGCAGTGAGGATACTTGGTTACAAGTAAATATAAACAATGGTATAAATTATACGGTCTTCACCAGCAGCAGTAAACCCAACTAACTTATTCCTTGATTATTATGCTCCTTGTTCATCTGACTGGTCCACGTAGCAACTGTAAGAGGCTTGATTTATACTGCATCAGAATGTATTTTACACATCCTTAGATTTGAAATGTATTTAAAATTATGATTTGTCCTGCTGTGCAGTAGCTTAATGATAACTGACCTAATTTGCCACACAAATCTCTTGTATAGGGAAGGAATTCATTTTCCTTTGGTAAGGCAGAGCACTCTAAAACAGCCTTTGTTTGGTGCTGCCACCCCAAAACCCTTCAGCACCTGAGGTAAGAGGCAGAGAACGAAGGCAGTGCAAAGGACACTTTATCTGATCTCAGCATGTTTTCCCTGTTTCGGCCACACTGGACCATCCCACTGATATTTGCACTGGAGAGAATGAGGGAGCAGTAAACACGACAAACAGCAACGAGTGAAAAGTTGAGACAAAGGACAATTACCCAGCTGATCACAGTCAGATGAATCACATGGTAGAGCTGGGTAGATACCTGTATGTCGGTCCAGAAGTTCAGTCATTCCACTGGATATATTTATAACTACTATTTTGCATCTGTTTTACAATGTTACTGTGTCGATCTGCTCTGTTCATTTCTCCCATCCCATTCTCTCCACCTCACACATTGTAATAATATTGGGAGAAAAGTAGATTTACTAGCCACAGAAAGGGCATTTCCTGCCTGTTGCAGATGATCCTGAAGCATCTGCACAGATCCCATAATTGCAATGATTTGAGGTTACCACTGATCCCCTTTGTCTCACTGCTCTGAAAACAGCAGGGACAACCCACGAAGGTGGACAATGATCCTTGTGGGTCCCTTTCAACTCAGAATAGTCTGTGACTTCCACCAGTCTGACTTCAGCACAGGCAGAGCTGTGAACTAACAACCAGAACCATTACTAGTAAGAGCACTGAACTAACTATATTAAGTTCCCTTCTTGTTATTTCAGACCAGCAGCACCTGTTTCTGGTACCAAATCTCCTCTGATTTGATTATCACAACGTACAGTTCTCTTCTGTGAAGATGCAATGATGGTGATCAAATTACTGTCTTAAAGAAACGGTCTACTTATTTAAAAGTAAAAGATCAAAAGAAACTCTTGCAACAATGAAAGAGGTCATGTGCTAGTCTGATTTTCATTAAAATCTCTAGGTCTAAGAAAAAAACTAACTCTTAGCCTCCTTCCTCAGCATGTCATCCTGTCCCTCCTGACAGCTTCTGGCAACAATCTGCTTTTTTTTTAATCCAGAGAAACCAATTGAAGTTTGCTTTCTCTCCAAGCCCCTTGCTCTGCAAAAACATTTGTATCATTTGGGATCCATGAGCCATGTCCCCCAAAGCTATTTGTTTATTTCTCCCACTCTCTTCCTTGTGGATGACTGAGGCCATGTATCAGAAAGAATTTCGTGGCTTTTCCATTTCTTATCAGAAGCAGCAAATGTTAGAACAATGTGTACATAAAGGGAGATCTGATAACCCATCCAAGTATTGCTTCACCTGCCACCTCCAGGTGATTCACAGCACTCATGCAGTTCATTGTGGTCAGCAGTGCTAGTGCAGGGTATTGCACTGCTTGGAGAATCACCCTAAGCCTGGTACAAAGCAATACACTGAATGAGCTTTTCCTCTTACTCTGATGTAAGAGAGAACTTGCCCCTCTGCCTATTTGAACTGAGTGCATAAATTTCTACCTTCTCTTTACCAGATGGGTTTTTTTGTTTGTTTGTTTGTTTCTTCTTTCTAAATAAATCTTTTTGGAATTTGTATGTAGTTCAGAGCTAATTTTAGCTTAATCAGAAAGTGCTCTGGGGATGCTTGCATAAAAGGTGCTATAGAAATGTATTACACTGCATCGTATCCAAATCAAATTCAACATAGTTAAAAATTATCTATGGTGGTAAAAAGTGCTGCAGGGATGAAGCTGACACAGAGTTCATGCTGGATAAAATGCCTAAATAGTTGTGATCTCCATATTTTCAAAGGTTAAGACATGGCCTTTCAAGGGCAATTAGAACCTGAAGCTTTGAGATATGAGGTGATCACCATGCAGAAATTGAAAAGCGATTTATAACAGTGGAACACGGAGCTGCAGCCATGCAGAAAAACACCAGTGGATCTAGACTACATAATGCTCAATAGCTGTGGGTAGGAGGGTAGATTCACTTGTCTTTATCCCTGTCCTCTTGGTAATGATGCAAGGCACATGACAAGGACATCATGGTAGGAGAATCAATGCTCAGAACCACTGAGAAAAATCTTATTTTTTCCATTGAATGAAGAAGCAGTGGCACTCTGAGGTCAGTTAGGCAGTCAGGTATACATGGATAATTGCAAGCATTGCAGTCTTCACAAACATGCATTGATTCTCCACAGAATGCCTCCTAAAGAAAAGGAATTCTTGAGATTTCTTAACATTCTCCCATGAGAGCAAGTTTCTTTTTCTATCTATTGTGCCACCTTTACAACCTAATTTTTATTTTCCAGAATTTTCATTGAATCACAGAATTTCTCTCTGACACAGCTCACCTTTTAGAGGTATTTCTCAATTGATCTAATCCATCCATTCTACTTAAGGATGCCTTTGCCTCTTCAAAAAGAAAAAAAAACAACACCACAAAACAAAAAACCCAAAGACCTAAGGATGCATGTAAAATGTAGCATCATTAACAATTCTTTAATATATACAAGTAAATCTGGCAACTTTAAATCATGTTACTACTTTGAAACATGCCACAGACTGTCTTTTCCACTTTCTACTTAGTGAATCTTCATAGGGTTTTTAATACTCTTTCTACTTTTGCCATGATCAAAGGAATTGCTCTCCGTTTGCTTGTTCCTCTGATAAGTGATAAAAGATGTCAGTGAGACTAATGAGAACTGCCTCCAGCTTCCTTCATAAAGCCCTGTAGAAAAGAAATCACAATGCATCGTCAAACCTGCTAGTCTTTTAGGAAATAAAGTGTGGAAAAATACTAGGCACAAAGACAACAGGGGGATGGGAGCGGGGGAGGAAAAAAGCTTTTACAAAAGAAACAAGAATATTGATGTGTAAGCAGAAATATTACTCCCATCAATAGTCTGTGTTGGGGTAGATCCTGAAACAACTGCATATGCAAATATGAAACTTCATTTCTGTGTGCAATTGTATTTGCCTTTTCACACACACATATTGCACACATTGGAAAGGTCACATACAGCTTTCTCTTCTGCCGTGATGCAGGAATGTTAAAAATCAGAACTCAAATCCAGATTAGGCCTTTACCCTTCAGTGCTGAATGACAGGTCACTTCACTTTCTTCAGGATCTGCCAGAACAAAACTCTTTTCAGTTTCAAAGTGAATTTTGCCCACTAGTGCCAAGCCCCTCATTCCAGTGATGGCTGAAAGCAGTTAGCACATCTTCAGGCCCTAAAACCATGGATGCATTTCCATTTACTGACATGGAAAACAACTCAAATAAACCGGATCAAATGAAGTGTGTGTGCAACGAGACCAATCCTGAACAAGTGGCAAGATTTTAATTTGTGCTGTGAAGAGATACTCAACTTCTGAACAAATTCTTCCTCCCACTCCTGTTTCCTGCAGTTTTGCTGACCAATATCTCATCTTCAGGGGCTGCTATTGCATTTTCTCTAAGCCTAGATACTGGTCAAATGCAAGTAGATAGGGAACTTGCCAGGGTAGGACAGGGAGTGTCACTTCTTTGAATGAAACAGGAATCAGAAACACATGCAAATCAAACAGCAGGCTGATTGCCCACATGCCATCCTCCTCCATGGCAGGTGTCTAGACTGTGGGCTCTTGCTTTTCAAGACTGACACAGACATGCCAAAAGGTGGTGGCACTGTAATTTTCCCTGTGAATAACCTGTGATATAGCACATGCTGGGTCGATTGCACATTAAACCCTGATGAGTCAGACCTGTGGACTCCTTAGCAAGTTATATGAAGGCTGAGAAGAGAATAGCCCAATAGAGAATCACTACCTTAAAGTCAGCAAGCAGAAAACTGTTTTGTTTTTCTCTTGTTTTCATCAATACTTCTGTTATTTTCTCAAAGTAAGACTGATTATCTCAGTCTGGTAACTTAAAACATTTTGATTTGTGACTAAGTACAGCCATTTCCTGATGTCTGCATACATAGCTTCCTAACTACACACATTTATCAAAGCAACTATAGAAGGTAATAATCTACAAAAACTTGGCCTATAGATCAATAGTTATAAATACAACTTAAAGGAGAAAATATGAAGTTATAAAAACATATTTTCCTTTTCAAATTAATTATTTTAACAAAAAAAGAGATGGTTTATGAAGTGACTTGCAATGGTTGTTTCCAGCTATCATATCATTCAAGATTTTAAAACTAGTAGGTCTCATCCTGCTTTTTTCTGAGACTTGGTACCAGACATGGCAAAATGGATATAATTAATTCCAAGACAAAATTTTAATATTGTTACCTTTTTTTGGACAGATAACTGAAGAGTATGCAGTGAAAACAAATATCTCAATTTTCTACATGTTGACTTTAATTACTGAATGAAAATGAGTAAATGGAACCTAGCAGAACTATGTTCTCCTCACTGCTAATGAGTAGTGACTCATTGACCCGATGTGAACACCTTGCCAGAAACACATTTTGGTGGGTTATTTTCTTTAAACTTTGAATGATTTAGTACATCAGAATAAATTGGACTCAACGTGGTTTTAAAACTTAATTTTAAAGTTTTACTCAAGAAAGACTTTTTTAAACTTAAATTAAAAGTCCAATTTATTTTTAAGTCATTGATTTTTATCCATCCTGCTGTTTCTCTTCATTAAGGGAAGAATGACTCTGATGCCTCCACAGAACAGAAACTCTGATCTTTCTCCTGGGGCTCTGTTTCCCTTTTATACTAATACTAAATATGAAAGGTCTATGGAATCTTAAATAAGGAACAGAAATGCATTTCTAAGCCGGATAGGGGAGGGATTAAGTCAGGGAAGTAGCCTAGGGGAGAGTGGAGCTCCATAAACAGATAGACACCCTGAGGCACCTTCTATCGCCATTAACTTCACTGGATTGAACCACCAATTAACAGCAGCCCTGAGTCTGGTCCATACCTCCAAAGCCATAATCACACATACTCTTAGGGCTGCATTCTTCTAAAATAGTACAATTACAATGTTAACCACCAAAAACCAGCAGCAGTTGTGTTTGATTCTGTTTGGATTACTGTTAACTTGTGAGAGAGTCAGCGAGTGTGCTAATTAGCATGGGAATAAACTGGTGTTTGAATTCAATTTTCTTCGTGATCATATTCACTGGAAGAATCATTGCTGGGGAAGATGCACAGTTCTGTGCTTATTATTTAAACTCACAAATACTACCCTTGCAGCTTTCCCCTCATCCAAACACCTGCAGAGAAATAGTGCCTCTTGTATTCAAAACAAGAGCTTTTTTATGGTTTTTGTCACATGAACTGTCCATTTCAAGCATTTTACTGGAGAAAAAAAAAAAAAAAGCCAGGACACATTTTTGGCCTCTTTTCACAAATTTCAAAGAATTGAAAAGGGCATTTAGCAGCAACTTGCTGGTAGAGCTTGAAACTCACACTGGAATTTCAGCAACACAAGGCAACTGTAATATTCAGTCCTACTCCAAAACAGAGTTATTTCTTAGAGCTTCCACAGGTGTGTGCCTGGGCAGGAATGTGACTTTAAGGTTTGTAGCCTCAAAAGGCTGAAAATGGAAGCTCTAGACTGTTGAAAATAAAAGCCCTGCTCTTCAGCATTTATAACTGTGAGAACAATATTGAATTTGGTTTAGGGCCACCTCAAAGATAAAGGTTTTTCACTTGGTAGTTGGCTCTATTTGTCAAAACTTTCAAGGGCATTTCAAGAGAGCCCTGATACTGTTTGATGCAAATGCACTGGTAATTTCCACACCTACACAGCAATACTGACTGTCAGAGCTGCTTCAGGGAGGAAAGAGAATCTGCAAATTAGGAAAGAAAATGGCTGTATGAATAGTGTTCTTTGGAGAAGCAAGAGATGTTATTGAGACATGCAGCTATGCATGTTAACCCTGCCCAGCACTTAGACAGCTAAGTGGACACCAGCTGGTTTGTCCCCTGAATTCCAGCCCCTCCAGTCTCTCCAATTCTGCTAGCTACATGTGCAGTACTCAGAAATGCACAATTAAACAAAAAGAAAGAACCAAACCCTCAGCATCTGTTGTTGGTTCCAAGAACTGTTTAGCTTTGTGTAGGCTGAACTGCAGCCTGCATTTTGGTACTCACATAGAAAACATAAAGGCAACTGAATGACCACAGTTGAAGTTGGTAGATCTCTGCACCAGTTGCCCGGCTTATTTTTTCTTATTATTCATTCAGGTAACGTCTCCTTCCTTCAGTATTTTCAGTGAAAAGCACTCTAAAAAGCTATTCCTGAAATTATATTAAACATGCTGAAGAATTTCTGTAGTGACACATATTAGAGTTTTTTTCCAAGGGAATTGGTTGATTTTAATCTTGTTGTACCACTTCTGGGAAACATCTTAGCCAAAGCAACTTTTTACACTTAATCATTTGTGGGATATTTCTTTCCCTTAGTCGCTTTTTCAATATGTGTAAAAGACTAGGGATTTACCAGTGTTATTTTCAGGATATAGAGGCAGGGAGTTCAAGGAAAAATATTAGTGGTGAGGGCTTGTGAGAGGAATGTCATAGAAATGCTTATTCTTGTGATCAGTTCCATTTCAGGGCTGTTAGCCAGACCTCTTGTAATAAATTTAGGCTTTCCTAAACAGGAAACCTCAGAAAAATTCATTTGAATGAACTGTAGCTGTGAATTAACATTCCCAAGTGCCTTTACACACAGACATGCACTTACTTAAGGGTTTAACAGACCACAGTGCAGTAGAATTTGGAGATGTCTAGGATATAGCTGGGAGATACCACAACCTCAGCAGTAATTATTTTTTAACAACATAATTCAAATTGGAGGACTCATACTGCTTTTAGTATCTTCAACACTCCAGTTTCACTTAAGTTGTGCTTGTTTTTATCCTTGAGAGACCCAAGGTAATGGAGTGGAGAAATAGTTTTGCCTAATACTGCATGGAAATGAGAAATAAGACTCGATTACCACAAAAACCAACACTGCAAAACCTGGAAGATGGAATCCTTGTCCCTTAAGGCTCTCCCCAGAATGAAGACCAGTGAACATTTCTTCTGTCTTACAATTACATGGACAGACACGTATATCTTGATGGACAAAAGCTCTGTAAGGACTCAGGATCAGTTATAGATCCTGTGGAGAGAGCTCCACTGTACCTATATATGGTCTTCCTTGCTATTTAGCTCCTATCTTACCGACTTTTAGGATAATTTTAGAAATCTAATGATAGCACTGCATCCTGCAGTGCTGTGCCACCTCAGAAGTGCCCAGAGGTCAGTGCCCTCTCTAATGGCATTTCCTGCCACCCTACTTGTGTCATGTGTTCAGTGGCTTCTCCACTGTGGTACTCAAATATGTTTCACAGTATCTGCTTTCACAGTACCACTCTTTGTCACCAGGATCAGTTCATAATCCCTATTTACTTGATGTATTACTTTGTTTCTGGCTATAGAACAAAAGCTTTTATGTTCTGGTTCCAAGTCTAGTTTGTAGTCCAAGTCACCTGGACAGACAGGTGCCCTCAGCTGACACTCTGCCATCAACAGTTTCATAGCAGCGATGATGCAGTGAAAAAAGTGAACTAATGGCAGGCTCCACAGTGATGTATGCCAGTCCTGGAAACACTGCTATTTGGTGCAAATTTCTTTTGACAGCTATTGTGAGGTAAGCCCATCACCCAGTTCTTAATTATTTAATGTTTTCAATATAGATTAACTATAGT
This sequence comes from Sakesphorus luctuosus, assembly GCA_013396695.1. Lineage (NCBI taxonomy): Eukaryota > Metazoa > Chordata > Aves > Passeriformes > Thamnophilidae > Sakesphorus > Sakesphorus luctuosus. The sequence continues at coordinate 1,813,514 of VWZD01001014.1, read as the reverse complement.
ATTCTTTACATGAGAGTCAAAAAATTTACAAAAGCCTAAAGAGAATAATCTTTATATAAGCAGACATTTTCATTCACTTCACTGGACTGATACATAAATATAAGCAGGAGCAGGAGGCAACTTATGGTATATTGTGATTTCAGATATTTAAATTTCAGTTTGAGATATCCTCAAAATGATCATCACTACAGGATAACAATATTTGAGCCTGGGCTGTAGAAACCAACATTATGGAGCACAAAGGCCAAAAAGGTATTTAGGTCAGCATTTCTTCTCTGTGTAACATTCTGGGGCACAGTCTGAAGCTGCCACCTCCCACTCACAGAACAGGCACAGACACAATATTGGCTGAAGTGGGGTACTATCAGCATAAACCTGGGAGATTGTACACTACCATTTTTTGCATGAATGGACATTTAGATCCAGTATGTTTTTCCTAACCATATCATTTATAATCTCATATGTGAAAGCAAGACTTCCCTAAAATGTTTTTAAAGCTGTTCTTAACCAAAGGAAAGTTTTTCTGTGTTTAGTGCTGTTCAGCTCAACAGCAAATTTCATACCAATGCCAAGGATGATTCTTAGCAAGCTTTTCAAGTGGAAGGGTTTTCTTTCTGGTTTATAAAGCACTGGTCTCAGCTGTGAGAAGCAGGGTTTACCTCTCACTTTCCATCATCCTCAGAGCAAAGCAAAAAAGAATTTAGGCCTTTCAAAACACTGCATAGAAGCTCTAGAGAATAGAAAGACACACAGAAAAGCAACGCAAAAGCTTGGTGTGGTAAAACTGTCTTGTCCATCTGTACCTTACACACAAATTCCTCTAGAAAAATTAATACTCTCCATCTGGCAAAGGAGAGTGCTTTGAGCACTTTGGAGCAAAAAGGCCGTTATAGCTTTAAGCTCATTATATAAAAGCTCCCATATTTTTTAAATTTATAAATAAAATTAATATGCTCAGAGAAGAGAGCAAATTATTAAATATTAGGAACAGATGGGGAAACATCAGACCACGGCTACTTGTATTTCCTGCATTTCACAGCTGGTTTGCAAGTATGAAGCATGCGAAGCCTTAAGCCACTCAGATCAAATGATCACAGTGGACCAAATTCTGTGTCCTTTATTCAGGCTATTTATTCTTTATTTGATTCAAGTGTTGTTTTGCCTGAAAGCTACACCTTCTTGTGCAAAGTGCTTTCACTTAAGACTTATTGTAAAACCTCTTTCAGATGGTTCAGTAACTAACCCAAGTTTCCAATGCCCTACAGACCCTTTACCTTCAACTACACATCAAGGAGAAAGGACTGTCCAGGGCATTCCTAGTCCCACCCAAAAATCTCATATCTTTCCCTGCAGAAAATGGTAGTTACAGCAGTTCTCTTCCTCTTTCCCTACAGTTTTTCATGTATTTCATCCTCTTCAACTTTGTCAGTCTTGGAAAATATGAAAGGCATTTTTATTTCTTTGGAGAAAAAACAAAACAAAACAGGAGCTGTTTAGTACTAAGAACACTTTCTCCTTGTTTAGGTTGTTGTAAGCATAGATACCATAAAATAAAAATAAAAAACCCACAACAAACAACAAAACCAACAATAAAACACAAATCAAAAACCTCCCTCTGAGCAAACCGCTGGTGTCATTATATTTAAAACAAAAAAATCTAGATGATAGCTGCAGCCAGACACTGTGTTCCTTTTAACCTGAAACTCTGCCTGTGGGCCATATCATCCTAAAAAGTCTTTGATACAAGTTAGGAACTAATGCTAGGGGCGTCTCCAGAACTGCACACAGGTACCTGCTGATTTGCCAACTCGCAGGTTTCAAAAGTCTTGTAGGCTGCTCCTGGCACCTCTTGTCAGTCACTGACAGGAAGATCTTCCTCTGTGAAGGGCGATTTGCACAGCAGGGGACCTGCAAAGCAGCTGCCGCAGGTACTGCAAAGAAAATATAAGAAGCAAATTATATAAAAATGAATGTTTTTTTCAAAAAGAGGATCAAGAGAGGGAGGGGAGGAATTTGCTTTCATGAAAAATGGGGCACAGAGCGAAGAGGGCGGTAGGCGTGAAAATGTCATAAAAACCTCAGAGTGCAAGGGATGTAGCTGATGAAAGACAGTAAGTGCCCCATGGTGAATGATTCAAACACAGAGAGGGACCAGAATGTGCCTCTGTGCTTCCCAGCTGCAAGTGAACCTGTGCCTGGGTGCCCTGCCAGGCCAGGGAGGGCAGTCTCCCCTGCTCCCAGTGCAGGAGCAGAGCTGGAGCCACAGCAGCCCCTGCTTTAAATTCTCATGAACTACAGATAAACAGCTCATGCTTCTGGCAGGGTGGCAGAGTCCTGTGCACTGCAGTCATGTCATCTCAGTGCTCTGGAGAACATTTCTATGGCAAGCAGAGGGACCATTTGCACATCTGCTGTATTGCCCTCAGAGACAAGCCTGAATTATTTAAAGGCATAAGAGGGAATATTTAGCTTCAGCTTGTCATATATGGAAAATAGAAAACGTAAAATAGTACATTTAGTTTTTATAAGTCACAAAACTAAAATCAAACACAGGATTAATTTAGGCTTTCTGCTTTACAGAGTAATAGTAGAGATTTGTCCAGAATACGGCTTCTCTCTCCCCTCCCCAAGATGTTTTTTACTTTTCAGTAACTAGGTATCAATCTCATCAGCATTTATCTTTTTTCCTGCCTCTTTCCACTTCTCTAAATCTGCTGTCACAAAGAATTCTCACACCCCTAAAAAAGAAACCTGAAAAAACTATTGTAACAATCATATCTTCACACTTTCTCCCTAAAGGGTTTAAAGACAGAAAAAGCTGGCTTTGTTGTGCCACTACACAGCATAAGCAAAAGATGAACAGAGTAAATCAAATAATAAAAATACACACAGAAATACAAAATTAAATAAGAACTGGATTTTTTCCCCCCAGTTAATTCAGTCTGCAGGATTGTAAAATGTTTGCCAGCTCCTGCTAGTTGGGATGCTCATAGCTATGACTTGTAAGGTACCTAGAAATTCAGTCAAAGCCTGTTTTCAGGAGATGAAAAAGACTCTCACCAGCTCTTGGGAAAGCAAGTACTGGTATGGGCTGTGTGGCTGCAGTGCCCCTAGGTGGGCTGTTAGACAGCCCAGCCTAACTGGGTGGTTGAGATAATTATGTTTTGCAGCACTGGAAAAGATGAGTAAAATGGTACCCCTTGACTTATGACTACATATAGGACAATTTGTATCTGAGAGCATGACTCCCAGGAGTAGCCAAAGGTAAACCAGGCTTTCAAATCCAACAATGCATAGATTTTGATATATTTAAGAACTAGATCCAGCCTTCACATTTGCAGCTTTAAAATCCAAATTTCTGGCCCAGCTCCAGATATGCCAAATAGCAGGCAAATTTAAAAGAGTTCTTCAGCTTTTGCTAGAAATTCAAGTAAAGAACAAACTGACAAGAATTAGAGAAGGAATTAGTTCATACAAACTTGATCTTTTCAAGGTAAATTAGAGCACCTGCAGGTTTTTTTGCATGGCTATTCTAAGCTGTTTCCAGTAATGTGTACTAACAGCTTAAACTTGAGACTGTGTAATTTTGTACAACTGCAGCTCTGTGCCAGTTCTTGAAACAATTCACCTAAATGGCTATAGTTAAAATGCCCCAATTTTCTAAATCAGTTGGGAAAGATATTTCATAGCAATACGGAATTAATATTGTCCAACTTGTTAGAATTAGTCATGACTATAATTAAGAGCATACACAGGAGTAGCCATGGGAAAAACAGACCTCTCAAAAGTACTTTTGAAGGTAAAATTACATATTGATCCCTAGTGATAATGGGATAATACTTCAAGCTTGCAGGCAGAACGACAGGTTTTTTGAACCATGAAAAATGAACACACCAGAAGCTAAGTAAGAAACTTAATAAGTTACAGGTGAAGCAGAATATTTTTCTATGTGGTGGAAGGACATCTTCAATGATACAAAATTTTGTAAAAGTAATTTCCATTTCCTTTGCACTAAGTTAGTGCCTGTAGAAGGCAAAGATATGATAAAGGCAATTCTTAGTGATTGGATCTGTTAGCAAAGAGATGCTAAAACTAAAAAGATTCATTAAAAATAGATCGATTGCTGAGCTGTATAAGCTACCCTAAACTGAAGCATTCAAAAGAATCTAAAAAGAAAGCAAGAAGTACACCAGTGGTGGAATACAATATCCATCACTGGCTGTTGTAGTGACAAAAAAAAGGAAGAAAGAATCAGGCATGGTAGGAGAGAAAGAAAAGGTCCACAGTATCATTAAGTCAACAACCCCCAAAGAGCAGGATTATTTTAAAGCAGGAATTCCAGTGCTGCCAGATGCATGTTTTCAGAAGGACCAAGAGAGGTCGGCTGCACACTTTTCAAACCCACTCAGACTTGTGGGCTTAAAAATGTGCTCTTGTAAGCAAGCCTTCTGCATTCCACAGAGAAGCAGAACTCTCACATTTCCAGAAGCATTAGAGGCTGGAGATAACAATTTTCATCCAAATGTCTATGAGACTTGGATAAGATTTCCAAAATAATATGATGCCAGTTTTGCTCCCTTTTGGTAATTACATTAGTCCCCCTGCCCTTACTTCATTTAATTTAGAAAAGTAGAAATAACTAATCCCAATGTACAGTTTTAATACAGACACTGACAAAATGTCTTTTTCCACAATTTGTCAGCACTGATTATGAAATGCCTCCATAGAGCCCATTATCCTCCCGCTAAGCTCAAGTATTTCAGTTTTAAATTCTACTACACTGTCATGAATCACTATTACTACAACAGCAAGACCAAGGCACTTTAACTTTCATTTCTTACCAGCATATTGACTTATACACCAGCAAAGAAAAAATGTTGCAGAAAGCACTTTCTGAAAGATGTTTTTCATTAGAGTTTCACTACTGATAGACAGACAGCTCACTTGAAGCTCATTGTGTTTGGCGTTAGTGTCATTGCTGAATTTATGTCCGCCTCCCATGTTCTTCCAGGCATCTGTATTTAGATCTTGTGTGAAATTCTGGCCCTCTTAATAAATGACAAAATTCCCATTGACTTCAGTGGGGCCTGGATTCTCCTTATTAATGTGTGAATTAGAATGATTTGGGTTGGAAGGGACCTCAAGGATTATCTAATTCCAACCCACCCTACCAATCCCCTAATTTCATTCCAGAAACACAGTTGTTCTCTGCTAATTAACAAATACATGACATTGTGAAGATCTCTGGAATAAGGCTCCTGTAGCCTTCTGTCCCTATTTCTGTCCTTAATGTCTTGGTTAAATTGTACAGTATTTAACCTCCAGTGCTTTCAGCTCAGATAACACAAGCACTTCTAGTGAATGGCCTGTGGGATTACTCATGGTTAAAAGTTAAATGCAAGGCTAAGTGATGAAATGGCAGGTTCATGCTTTTTATATAGCTTTTTCATTAGATTGTATTTGATAGCTCTCTGCTGAATCAATCCAGAATACAGTTGCCATGAATAACTCCTGCTATAAAATTGATAGAAATCAATAAAAATAACGAGAGAAGCAACCTTTGTGTGATAATTTATCATTCAATTGCTACAAGAAGTAAAAAAAAAAAGATAATAGGCCTGAAGAAGCACTTGAAAAATAAACCAGTTTGAAGGCAGACAGAAGGAACAGGGAGGGAGCATAAACATAAGAAACCACCTGGAGAGGGACTGTATCAGAAGGAAGTTATTTGATGGACCTTGCCCCATTATTCAATATGAGTTTGGATGTGCAAAACACAATCTGGTCCCAACTTTTTAAAAACCTTTTAAAAAATAGAGAGCTTTGTGTACAGAACAATAGTAAATTTGTTTGTCTCAGTACTGTCATATCCGAATAGTAAATTACTTGTCCTACAATATTTTAGTTATTTAGAGCTTCAGTTCCTTGCATATTTGACTCAGCTTTCAATGAAAGAAAAGAAAAGAAAAGGGAAAAGGTACATGTAAATCCCTCCTGCTTGCAAGGCAGAACATAAACTCCAGAAAAAATTAATGGGGAGCCCAACAATACTCTATTAGATTTCCTAATTCAAAACCTCATGATTTTTGTGGTCTGCCCAGTTTTGATTCCTCAGGCTTACTGAAACTTTAAATTCACTCAGAGACTTTCAGCAACACATAGAAGAAGTCATTAGGTGTTATGACTGATGGCTGACTCTACGGCCATTCAAGCGCCATTTGTACTAATAGTGATGCAAAATAAAAATTACATTAATGTACTTTATTTCATAAATTAGACAAGACAGGCATTCAAACAATTTTATAACCAAGTTTTCATGCTGATTTTAGCTTTACATCCTAGCAGAGAACACCCATCCCATAATTGTATTTTTGTTTGGCAGGCTGTTAGGAAATACCTTGCAGATACTATAATTAGTTCTACCTGTGTACACAGATTTTGGAGGGTTTTTTAAAGCTTAGTAACACCTGTAGCTGAAAGTCTTGAATCCATCCACACAGATTTGCACACATTTGTCCAAAAAGCTTAGAGACATTCTCTTTTTGAGTCTGATGTGGTTCTGGGGTGTATCCATAGAGCAGGATAATCTAAACTATCAAGATTGTAATTACATTATTTACAATGTAGTTCACAGAAATAGAGGTCATTTGTTAAACCTTCTGTTTCTGTATGTGACTAGGTCAGGATATGTCAAGGAAAAACAGTAGGGGGTTAAAACATTTGTGGATATTTTGCAGGGTAGAGTAAGGAGATATTTGTTCAGTAAGTTCTCAAATATTTCAAGACTGTCTCAAACTCTACCCTCAGGATGAACAAAAAAATCTTTAAAACTGAGTTGTTTTTACTTGGGAAAAACAGAATACATATGTCTTCCCTGCTCCTTCTCTACTGGTAGGCTTGGAAAGACAATGAGGCAATAAATTCTGCATTAACCTCAACTTCACCTATCCCTTCCAACTGCAAAAGCATTTTTAAAGAGACTACTATAGAGGGTCAGATTATGACATTCTTGTGAGCAATACCAGCAAAATAGCAGGGCATTATGTGGAGCATGGACCAAGCTGCTGTGTAAGAGAAAACGTGTCTCACTTTTTCAAAGAGAATGTCATAATGAAGAATGAAGGGTTGGTGGAGAATAGTCCTTTACCTTCTCAGTGCTAATGTGCCAATCCAGCAAAGACTGAGTACACACTAAACTTCAGGGAATACTCATGTGCTGAAAATTCAACAGCTGCAGAGCATTTTCCTGCATCAGGAGCTCTGCCAGTTTTTATGCCCTTTGCAGTTCATAGACTGTTCTCAGGTTGCAGTTCTAAACTTCCCCAGATCTGCTGATGATCGCTAAGACGTGCAAGTAGATGATAGTCAAACATTCCTTCTTAACTTCATTTACTTTAGTCACTTTACCTTTTCATAAATGGCAAGGTTAGAAGCTGTTCTAGAACGTGTGTGTGTCACATTGGCTATTACTTCACAGTTCCCTAAGGAGCAAATGGAGTGTTCACTCAAGGTTCTTGACAATTCCTACTCTTTTCACAGTCATGACTATTAGTGCCCCATTTCCTTTCATTTTTCTAAATCCTTCTACAGTAATTTGAGAAAAGTGCTGATCCAAGAACAGGAAACACAGAGAAAACTTTTGCACTCTGGCCCTGTCTCTACATCTAACACCGCAACATAGTACCTGCTTCAAAGTGCTGTTCCTGGGAACACAAATGTAAGTGCTGTCAGTGGCAGGTTTTCCACCTTGTTTTAACAGTCTACAAAATGTATTCTATAATATACACCAAGTTAATACAGAAATATTTGGAGGATTACTTAATTTGTAAGACCACTGAGGTCCTCAGAGAGCAAGTGCTAGTTGAGCTCGAAGAATTTGGAGCAATCTCTGTGGATTCCATTACTGGTAAAACCTCAGACCAGGCAGAGATAATCTTACTCAGCTTTCAGCATGCAGCCATCAGAGGTGAGTGGTTATAACACTGTTCTGACTGAGCTTTTGTCTTGTGGAAAGGATATTTAACAGCATAAAGTGTATCAAGCCTCCTATTAATAAATGATGAAATTCATTTCAATCAGAATTATTGCCACAAGCACCAAGAAGTGTAATTAATATTTTCTGGGGTGCCTTGTCTCATAATGGTTTTTATTCAACATGAAGGATCATGAGGAGTTGTATCATTCTGAACAGAATGCTACATCTCAAATTCCTTGTGCTAAGCTTTAGTTTAAGGATTTTCCACTGTAAGAAAATCAGGTATAAAATACTTATTACAGTGCTTTAAAATATGCTAACTTGAATGGTGGTATTTATCTCACTGTAGCAAGCACATTTGAAAAGGTTTTATGTTGCTGAGAACCAGCTTTCTGAAACTGCTAAATGAGCAGGTGGACACGTTTCTTCACCTGCAACAGCACTGGCACAGGCTGCCAAGTCGTGCCCACCTCTGCATTGATGTAAAGCTGCAGAATGGAATTCAATTCTCTGTCATCATGTCAATGCACACATAGAGATTCTCAGATCTCCTATGTAAAACTATTTCCCTGGATATAGTGATGGAAAATACATAGATTTTGCTACACAAGCTGTAACATTAATGTCTGAGAAAGTTGATGCCAATTGAAATCAATAGAAATTGGATTTACTGTCGAGGATTTTTCCAGTGGGAAGGGTCTGAGCTGCCTGTGTGGGATTTTCTGGGTTTGGCATGACACTAGGTGGCAGTAGTTGTTTTAGAAGCCTTTTTTTTTTTTTTTAATTTTGATCCATAAACAGAAGTGAAAAAGCACACACAATAAAATCACTGCTGATTCCACTGCTAGTTGATGAGTTTGGAAGATTTACAGAGCCTCAATATTGGAGAACCAAGACAAAAGATGCATCCAAAATATCAATGGCCAGTCCCATAGTCTTGTTAAGAAACCTTTGGAAAGGGCCACAGGAGCCTAAGGAGTTGCACAGTCTGTCATGGGAAGGTTTCTTCTAAGGCCTTCCCAGAACTAAACATGGAATTTCTTTCTCTTCCAGGGCCAGTCACTACATCATCAACAGATAGTGCTCTTTTCTCACATCTGGGAAAAATACTAAAAGTTCATCTTATTTTTTCTTTCCTCCTTTGAAGATAAGTTATCTTAGGACAAGAAGAAATAAGTACATTACTAATGAATTGACAGGTCCACTTTCTTCATTGCATGAAATCAAGTATTTCTTAATTAGCTATCAGAAAAGGAACATGATATATTCCCATCACATCATTTATCTAACAAGTAATAAACCAAAAATTTTTTTTTGAGTTCTAGTTCATCTAATTCTTTAAATATTCAAGTGTACTCAAACATCACTATCTCATGATAGTGCTGTTTAAAATAATTTTAAATTTCTGCACTTTCTGTATGCAAAAAAAAGAATTAAAATTGTGTAGGTCAAGTCTAAAAACTCAGGAGTGTTCTAAAAAGTATATATTTCAGTTTCTTCTGAGCCTGATATTTCCTGATCATATAAACGTATATATAATCAAGGTTTTTCTCTATCCATGTTCATAAAGTGAAATGTTTATTTTTTTATGAAAACTGAGATTTTTCACCTAATCATTGAGTCAAGGAACTGAAGTTTAAAAAAAGAAAAAAATTGTGAGTTTTTCATTTAACTTGCAAGAGTTGGCAATGCTGTATTTCAAGAACTGCTGGAATGGTGCTTTCTGAGACCATGTACATCAGCTGTTCAGTGGGTAATATAAATCCTCTATAACCCTTGTGGGCAGCAAGGGAAGAAAGAAATGGCTGGGTCAGTGAAGAGGTTTTAACATGGGACTTTATCCATGTTGTAATCTGGCCAAAAAGTCCCCACTTGAAGGAAAAATTACTTATTTTTCATAGGTCATCTTTGGGAATTTGGTTTTTTTTCTTCATACTCAAAAGCACACTGCACCATCACCAGCTGAGTTCCTCCTTGGGTCATGCTGGGATGTTGGCTGTGAGCAAGAACTGGTTTAGAACCAGATTCTTTCTTAAAGACTCTGAGCACTAACTCTAAAAAATGAAAGCAGTTGTGGTCATGACACAAAAAGTTCTGGCTAAAATAAGGGTGATTTCTCAAGAAGATTTCACTTTTGAAACCATGTCCTAAGAGAAGTGAACAGTCAGGACAGCACTGAGGATCACAGCATCCCAGTAGAGAACAACAGCACTACTGGATTTCTAGTAAGTGTGGAATTTCTGGCCAGAGTTCATACAACATTTTCATTTCTCTGATCCCAATGTTATTTGCCATCAGACCAGATATTTGAACTCATCTATCCTAATCTAGTTCTCACATTCTTTTCTTCTCAAAGAAAAAAGAAAACAGTACATTGATTTTTGTCTTCAGACTGACAATGACACTGTGCAGACTAATAGTGATACAGTTATGAACTCCAGCTGTCTTTGGTAAGGAAAAGCCATTAATATTGGCTTTCCCTTTATCCTTTCCTTTTATATCTATTTGCTTGTTAGCTGAACTTTCTTTGTACCTCTTGAAACCCACTGTAATAATTCATACTGATTGCAAAAGACATGCTAGAAGAAAAGGCTGCAAAGCCACTTATTTGTAGTTATCTCAGTTGTTGATCTTAGCCAATAAACTGCTGACTGATCACTGCAAATGTTTCTGCTTATAGCAGATATGCAATAGGCTGATACTTAATTCGTTTTAGCTTCCGTTGCTGCTGGTCTGTTAGCATGACAGCCAAAATGCTGTGCTGTGCCCCAGCTCAGGCACAGCACAAGTGATGCACCATCTCAGAGGTGGAGCAATGCCTGTGCTGCTCTGAAACAGGACACTCTGGACCATCCAGTACATGCCCATGGCATCACCTCAGAAGTGCACAGCAATCTACACATTCAGCTGTTTCAGCTGCAGATGGCTGAGGGAAATACAGAGCTGCACTCCTAGGCTTGTCCATCACAGCTAGCATATTTCATATTTTAAGGGAAATAGGGAAAGTCACAACACTAGGTATGCACACACAATGGGAAGGAAATGGGTATCTTATGTTCTACTCTGATTTCTATTGACAGCTCTGTACTGTCTATGGTAGTCCCCTGGGCTTTCCCCTCTCTCAGTTTTGCCTTTGCAGTGTTCACTGTGATGTCCCTTCTCTATCAGGATGACACTGCCTGTGCTCCAGGGGTTCAACTGTCAGCCACGGAACAGAGCTCTTCCTGGCATTTCGCAAACAACCTGTGGTGCATCTTTCTGCTTTGGGATGTGCTCTGTATTTATCTGTTGAATTCCAACACACAACAAACAAAAAACTGAGTGAGTAGAATCTGGATGTTTAAAACCCTCCGTCTGTGCTTCTACCTCATCTCTAGACAGGAACTCCTAGCTACCCACAGGCACTTTTATTTTTGAAACCCAAGGAGGAATTTTATGTCCTCAGTTTTGAGCTGACTGTGCCAGTGCACAACTAAGCCAGTCTACACAAAGATATCCCCTCCATAGCCCTCACATGCTGTGAAGGAGACAGCTAAACACAACATGCAGTGGTGTGCACACTTGCATAGATCAGTACTGCCATTGCTTCTCTTTATTCCCTGCCTCTCTCCATCCATCTGCTCTTTCTTGTTCTAGAATTGGTGGCTTTTGGCAAATGAAGTGGCTTTTTGTTGTTTGTTTGGTTAGGGTTTTTTATTTTTTTTTTTAATTTTAACTAAATGTGGGGTTGCCAAGCTCCTACACTCTACAGTACTCCAGGTGATAAACACCAGCCCAGAGAAGCAGAGAGAAGGACACACACTGAACACCTGCCTATTAGGCACATTATCCTGTTAGGGCCTCTGCCGTTGTGCACAGGGCCCATGCAGGGCCTGTATAGCACTGCAGTTTCAAGGTACAAGATTAGGGTGCAAGTGTTGCAGGTCCAGAGCAAAGGAATAAATTTCAGACACGTGGAGAATGCCTAATATAAATAAAATAAATTGTATAAATCAAATATTTAGCTTTTGAAATGCTAGCTGTTCCAGATGTAAAAATCTAAACAATTATTCCTGAGATAAGCATTGCAAAGTATATTTATACTTCCCCTTAGGTTTTATTTTGTGTTCATTAATATATACAACATTTTCCTTTTTACAAATACTTTATGGGCCACATGCTCTCTCTGTGTACTTTTATGGAATTGCTATTGGAATTGGATGAACTGCATTTGCATTCAAGGGAGAACTCAACTCACTGTAATCATGTCTAATTTGTTGGAGCACTGCATATTTAAATCAGATTATTATAATGTTTACAGCTCCCCAAACCCCCAAATTGCATGATAATTGTCATGTCATGCAATTTATATCTATGCAGACTCTGCACTAAGACTGACGGGACCATCGTGTATACTGTTAGTCAAACATTTGTGAATCTGAAGAAATCATGAGGAATCCAAAAGAAATGTGAAGAGCAGAGTCTTACTACCACAGGCACAATGCAGTTTAAAGGAAATCCCCTCCATTTCACCACTGAAAACATGCAGTCTTTCTGCCCTTTGAGATCTTAGAAGGCTTCAGCTGATAAGTTCAGAGGTTTAGGTAGTAAGCAGCCTCCAAGTAAACAAACGCTGGCCAAACTTGAAACTTTCTGCAAGCACATATTCTTCCACTATTTGGCACATTTACTTCCTCAAGGTTATTGCTGATATTAGACAGGCATCCAAGGACTGTGTTGTGAAGTATTCAGAAAGAAAGGAACTACGAGTACCTGGACAGCAATGTGCATGCTGCTGGAGCTCCAGCTCTGCTTCCTCTGCAGGACCAGCTCTGCGTGGAATTCAGCAGCTGAACTGCAGACTTGTAAGCAAATATATGACACTGAAAGAAACACACCCTGCTCATTTTACAGCTCTTAGCACAGTGTGGTAATGCTTCATGAGTAAGTTTGTAGATGTCACTAAAAATTCACTAAGAATAGTACTTTCTCGTTAAGAGAGGGGAAGGAAAAGAAATGAAAATGCAATTACGTTTTCTGTCCCCAAACTATGATTCTCACCATCAGAAAGTGCACACAACTGCTAGAAACTCAGTGGTGATGCCAGTACAAAAATTCTCTTCTAAAAATCTGGGAGATATGTGTTCCCCATTTTCCATTTCTCAAATGCAGATCCCACTCCATGGGGCAGTAGCTGGGATCTACTGAATTGACCATAATACCACCAATTCTGACTAAGAAAAAGAGACAAAATTGTTTGCATAATTTACCCTGTGTGTTCAGTGGATGAGTATGATTCATATGTTCTAGCATTTGAAAGAGAAATAGTTTGAAGTATTTAAATGGTTAACAGTTATCAATAAGGTAAATAATATTTATAAATACACAAATATATTCTCATTCAAGAAAATACAGTCAAGGAGACAGAAAAAGAAATAGAGACTGGTTTCTAGTAGAAGCTGATTCTAAAACAAAATGGAGAGTTGGAAAATGGTAAATTAAAAACCAGGTCATTAGATTACTGTAAAGGTAAAGAATGCAAGTAAAACAACTGTACATTTTTTTTAGAATTGAAAAAAAATTCAAGTTCAAACACACCTGCCAAAGATGTAAAATTCAAACTGACCTGTGGGACAGAAGCAGCAGGCAAGCATGGCCATTGGAATGTGTTACAGGAGAAATGTGTAAGATAAATGGAACACAACAGCCAAAGCATCCAACTCCCCTGTGAGTCACAATAATCACAGGAACGTGGTGGATGGTGATAGCCAGTGAGCCCAGCAGCTTCAAAAGACAAGAGCAAAACATTAGGTTAATAACAGCTATTTACAAAAGAGCAGAGACTAATTGTCCAGTTGGCATACAGAAAATTATTAGATGAATATGTTACTGTGACAATAAAAGAAAGATAGAAGCTAATGAAGGAGTAGGTGACAACAACAGAGTGTTGATAGTATTGTTTCACTAAAATTTATTTGTAAAAATTAAGCATTACATGCTACACTTTTTTAATACAGCAATTCAGAGGGAAAAGAAGTGGAGTGCAGTAGGATTTCTTGCACCCACAATGCCCTAGGGTAGATATATCAAACAGAAAATGGAAGTAGTGTCAAGTAGGATTCCCAGGTGCTAAGGCAGAAATACCAGATATGGGAAAGTATCCCTATATGTAAACTATTATCACTACAACACACAAGATAACAAGTCTTGAGAACTGCCTCATGCATAGAAAAGTGGTGCTGAAGATCTGTCTGGCCTGTCAGCCATATCAGGACATTCAGCCCTTTGAAAATCTCTGAAGTAATAACATTTATTGAACTTTTTTTTGTAAACATCAGTTCTCTTGCTTTTCTGTGCTTGTTTGTTTAGTTTACCATTCAAAACAACATAACATGTTTGGTAGGTAGTTTGGAGGGCATCTTAAATCTCAGTGGTAAGTGACGGCAATTCTCAAGATGAGCTAGGAGAGCCCCACCAGGCTCAGGAAGTGCTGCACAACACACTGCACTCTGAGGTTTGCCCAGGGCTCCACTGCTGCCTCACAGATGAGCTGGGACTGGCAGAGTCCCTGTGGGAAATGCCAGACTCAAGCAACCCCCTACGCCCATCTCTATATATATCTGTGTCAGAGAACAATACAGTCTCCCTTAAATCCCACAGTCTGGACTCTCCCAGCTCCCTCCAGCCTGGCAGTGAAGGGGCAGGGCCCTTCCAACAATGAGCAATCACACTTGGGTGGTTGTGTGAGCCACTACGTGCCGCCACAGCTCTGTCTGCAGGTCTCCCTTGGCATTTTCGAGATGGTGTAACAAATCTACAACCCTCCTAAACCAATCTTTGCCATTGTACATGGCCATTTCTGCATGGGGCTGTGCCACAGCTGTCAGGTCAGTTTGTGAGCATTGCTGCTGGTGTGGGCTCAGGTGAGAGCAGTGACCATGAAGACAGATTCATGATTTATAGACAATCAAAGCACACAAACACTTCCCTGCAGCATGTGATTTCTGTTTCCATGATGGCCCTGTGTGTATCAAATGTTACCAGGCCCAAAAGATCTCTGATTTTCTTTTAAAAACTGGCAACTACTTATTAAAGGTAATTATTAAACTTTAAGTTTCATCCAATGTTTAAAATCTAATACATTGTAGAAGCTCATATAAACTGCACCTGTAAGTGACGTCTTTGCAATACTCTTGTACATAGGAGGCTCAAAGCTATTTCTTGCCAGCAGCAGTGATCCACAGACTTTAGATGTTGTTAAAAAGCTTACAATATCAGCAGGGCAACTGCTGCCTCCATTAGAAACATGATACTAAGATGCTGATTAATACCAGGAGGGGGCTTTAATCAGCCAAAGCCATATGCTATTTCACTTAAGATGAAAGTGCAAATGATAATCATTATTTCAGAAAGGATGTATTTAAAAGAAGAGCAGAACAGCAAGTGGCATCTTTTTATCATTAGAGCTTCTTCATGCAGTCCCTTTTTTTCTAAAGCTTTATAAGCTTTTATGAACATCTGGATCATTTCTTCATTATATAGGCTTCCAATATCATTATGTTTGATGTAGTGTTTTTAGTGGAGCTATGCTAAATGTCTAAATATACAATTAATTCCTATTAATTATAGTTTTCAAATTGGTGAAATTATCCATCATTAACTTAATCATTTGTATTTTATCTTAAAATTGTATTCACTCTTTTATAATCCCTAGATCTAAAGCCATTTCTTCCCTGGGCTTTATGTGATGTTTTGCATGCTGTTTGTATAAAGGTTTGCCAGCCATTTTCAACTGCTTGTAGAACTGAAGCTGTCAGCAGCAGGCCATTTTAAAATAGAACCTAATTCAGCTTAGTTGTTTTACCAAGAAGTGCTTCAGAGAGACGGGGAAAAAAAGAGGCAAATTTGGATCTGTAAAGGTCAAGACTTCATTAGACCTGATGAAACTTTAGTTCTGTATTCCTTACACCAAGGCAAGGGGGGTGAGCAGGGCTTAACAAGAGGAGAGTAAGGGAAGAGAGTTATTCACTGGCTTCCACTCCATGTGGTAGTCATTCAGCATGAATAGAGCCAAACGATTTTGAAGTCTACATCGACCGTACTTGAAGAATTAGGAGCATCTTTAATGTCAAGTTATAACATATCTAAAGAAAAAAAAAAGCATCCCCAAAGCTTTTTCTGAACACTCTAGCCTCATTTTAGGCTTCTTCTGTGGCTTAAACTGGAACTCATATGATGACACCTTAATCAAATGCCTCCCCTAGTTTCCAAGCCTAAAGTTGGGTAGATATTCCCTTTTCTTTGATATGGCATTTGCAGAATGAAGAGAAAGAATCAGAGGATTCAAAGCACCAGAACAGATCTGCTTTGCTCTCCTGAGTCTGCGTTCATGCACTGTGAGTCAGAAGCAATGCAGGGGGCCAGAACTGCTACTAGCACTGATGAGACACAAGGATCAGCTTTGTGGGATGTGCTATGTCCAGTATGCAATAACCCAGTTATTACCGTTGTCACATATTTAGTTCTTAGCACTTACAGAAATACCTGGAGTGGGTGGTGGTTGGGCTGTTTTCACTCCAGTCAAGATGTATTTTAGCCCCATTCACTCCAGGGTCCTCTCTCCATCCATAGCTGTTGACCTGCCACAGAACAGAGCATGGTAAACAGGAGTTACATAGACTTCAACACAGCACAGAGTCTATGTGTCCTGCCAACCCAGGCTCCCTGGACAGCACCTTTTAAATTAGAGCTGAAGCCCACAGAAAGCTGCCCACCTTCTGGACTCTTACCCCATCACAGCCCAGGACATACCTCAAGACCCTGCTTTGCACAAGCCTTAAGGAATGAAGCCATCGGAAAAGACAATTCTCTTGGAGGTTCATCATCCTGAGCAGGTATTTTCTAATTCCATCACACATCTCCACTATTGAAGATTTTTTTCTGCTGGATCTGAAGGACCTTAGATGACATTCATCTGCATCTTTTACAAGGAATGTAGTATTATCCAGTTTTGTACTAAGGTCTCACAGAATGCCTCCTCTGCTTGAATTTACATAGGAACTGTTAAATATATCAAGAGCACAAAGACCTCTCATTCTCACAAATAAAGCTGCACTCTTGTCTTTGCTTTCACTGGCATTTTGTGGTAGTAAAACATTTCTGCAATTTCAAATCTTTAATTCAATTGTCTCCTTGAATTTCAGAAACTTCTTGTCACAGCTCTGATGTTCCATTCTTCTATTCAGGTAATTTAGTGTATTCTTCTCTTTATATATGATACAATGTGACATCAGATGATCGTTTGGGGCTCAAGGTTCCTTAAAGTAATGCATTTTATTTGCAGTTCCAGTTGCCTTGTGTCACAGACCCATGTGCTAGTGCTCTGCTTGCTTTCCATGCTCCCATTTTGGGAGGCTAAAATACTTTAAAATAGAGTTGCCATTGCCTCAGATTACAAAGAAGTAGATTTTACATTGCTACCCTTCTCTTCAAGAACGTGTTGGAAAACTCTTACTTCTGCCAAAAAAAAAAAAAATCCCAGCTTGATTGACACTGAAAATTCTTGTTCTGAGAGACACTATGAAGGAGCTAAAGTTTGTTTTATTCCTTCTGTAGTGAGACAAGGTTGTTGTTGGTTTTGAAAACTTGTGGCAGCATGTGAGACCCAGCAGCGACGCTGCACCAGCTGGGTACAGAATCTTTCAGTCTGTTTTAATCACTACTACTTCTTTTCAGCTCCTGCTCCTCCTTCGTCTTTGCTCTCCTTTTTACTCCCTCTAAATGGAAATTTAAAGCATGATTCCAGCATCTGCCCCATGGCTCCCCTCCAGGTGTGCCACAATATGGCTGCTCATCATAAGGGCTGCTCTTGCTTTGGAGGGCAAAGCTTTTACCTTTGATGACTCCAGATGTATTTTCTCCTCATAATAAACTAAAAATTACAATCATCCTTTTGAGGTCTCTGACAGTTCGTTTGCCCATTATTTCTTCAATAAGATGTACAGTGACTATAGTGGTGGAAAGCTACACAATCTAATGCAGTTTTAAAACAAAATTCAGAGTAAAAATTAATTGTGTCTCCACAAGCAAATTAGCTGCCAGGTGCTCCAGGATCAAGACTGCAACATCCAGATGCAGCAGGTCTGGAACTTAGGATTTACTTCAGAAGTTTCTAAGCTAGGCTAATAGGGATGGTCCCAAGCTGACTCTTTGTAGTTTTGCATAATGTACATACCACTTCTCTGCAAATCCCTCCTGACTAAACACAGAGAGCAGAATACTCCCAGTTGCTTCTAGGTAATGCTGAAGACATTCATATGACCCCTTTAAGTTTCTGAAAAAGAGACTGCGACTGATTAAAAAACCTAAGAAATATTAGACTAGGCCAGTGGTGAATGTAGACTAGCATTCTGTCTCCAGCAATGGAGAAGGGACCTTTAATCCAAACCTTTATTTTCCATCTCTTAACCAGTTTTCAATAAAATAACCTATCCACGAACATCTTTGGAAGGCAATTTCTTCAATAACCTTTTATGTATTACCTTCAAGAAGTTTTTTTGAAAACCAAAGTATCAATGCACATATGTTTATTGATACTCCTTTGAACTGCAGCAGGTTGGGGGCAGGATTTCCCTTCCCAGAAGCTCTTGCCCACTGCACCACCTTTCTCTATGGACTCATTGAGCCTTTACTGTAAGACAAACTCCACCCTCCCTGTGCTGTTTATCCCAGGATTCCCTCTAAAGCTCATTTTGTATTTCAATCACACACCTTTTGAGTAATCTCAGACAGAAGCACTCAGGAAATTGCACATGTGCTTCAGGCTTGGTACACTCCATAAACACCCCCAGCCAAAAGGCTCAGTTTGTACTGATACCTTGAGCTGGAGTTCCAGCTCTGCCTCTGGCAAGCTGCAGGACCTTTGAAAGCCTTTCTGTATCCACTACACTCTGTAATTATCTTGTCTGTTTAGATCAGGAGCTCTTCATGTCAGTGACTGACACAATACATTTGTGCAGTGCCAGTAAAACAGGAGTCATAGCACAGCCCAGGTTAGGACCCTGAGGTGCTGCTTTAGTAACAACATCACTCTCCTCTTCTGGCATTGCAGTAAACCATAGCTACATTATAATATCCACCTGCTTTGGGCCATCTGGTATACATAAATGTCCCTGTGTATTTTAATGTAAATATAACTCTTTGAAGACTCTTTCTTACTGTTCCAGTCATTGCTTGTTAAGTGCTGTCAGAGTTTCCTGCACTACAGGAGAGAGAGGTGGATCCAAGGAGCCTTACAGTTCAAGCAGAGCAGCAAACCCTTTGGAGACACTGGGCAGGGGATGAACCAGGAGCTGTTTCCCGTTCAGAGTTCCCCAGGAGTGGAGTGCACTGCAGCTGCAGCAGGTTTCAGGGAATGGGCAAAGGGGGCAGCGTTGGAACACTCCATTAACATGCATGCTTTGAGCCTGGAGGGAAGTCACAGGTTCAGGAAGCACAACACGACACTGTGCTGAACAAGGAAGGAGTTATGAAGACAGAAGGATATAAAGGCAAAAGAAACAAGAGGAGGGACAGAACAAAACCATGGCTGTTCTCCATGGAAGAATGAAACAGATCAAAGCTCTTAAGGCTAAAAAATTAAAATTTATATAAAAGGGATTAAACAGATAAAAGTTTCAAAATGGCAGAGGAGGGGAGGCTTTGGTTGTCACATACCTTCTAGTGTCAGAAAATGTAAGAAGATCCCCACTTTTTTGCCAATGCTCAGAAACATCTGCCTTCCTGTGACAAGAGCCCTGAATTTCAGAGCTAGAGTACGACAGAACTCAGATTCTGTAACAGATCTGTTCTGCTAAGCAGGGATTATCTTTGCATAAGACTTGTGTGAAGTGCCTTACACAACTGAAGCTAACTAGGGCTTCAAGGCCCAAATAAAGTACATACAACACAAAACAAGTCATCACCACCATCACCACTGTGAGCTGAAGCAATGTGGCACCCCATTGAGGAATGCTGCAGTCCAACTGTCTGCGAGAGAGAATAGACTTTGAGCTAATTAATTCACTGGTTCTTCTATCTTTTAAAGATTCAAATGCCAAGATCACCCCTTACCTGCCAGTTCTATTTCAATTCCCTTTGTCTGGAGAAATTAACTCAGAGAGAATCATCACAAAATTAGGTGATTAAGCCCCCTAGAACAAATACAGTTCCTTCTGCACAAGTGCTAAGGGGTAAAACCTTCTTACTTTCAAAGTCTTTTGAGGGTCCTGAAATTCTTTTCTTCTGCATTGCATTTTGAAGTCACTCCCCATGAATATTATTGTCAGACAACACTAACTCTCTGCCTACTGACTGTCAGTAGTTTTCACAGAGATGACATTTAAAAGACTCAGAGCTTGAAAGCTAATCTTTCTTCTCAAAAATTATATTTCCCAGCAAATGTTTGGATATATACCAGACAAATAAAGTAAATGGAGGTGTTCCTTGTAACAGTTCAACCACAAAGATAAAGACTGTATAAGACTTAATTTGACTAAAAAGATACTTGTGGCAAAATAGTGTCAGACTCATGCCAGAGTTCTATGTAAATGCAATTCTTTAGAAAAACAACAATAAAAATCTGAATTAAAAATTTCCTTCTGTAAATGCAATACTAAGGTCGACACTATCTTCTGCTGGAAGCCACATTTCTATGAATAGTGGATCCATTTCTTCAGCGTATTAGCATGGCTCACAGTGAAGAGAATACCTACAATACCAGTAGAGGTGTGATGGTTCCATTCAGACAATCAAACTCTCCTTAACAGAGTCTGGCTACAGCTCAACGCTTTTGTGACAGGATAGACTTGAGTATGCTCAGCAGCTCAGATGGGTTTTCTAGACTGGGCTGAGTTTCATTCTGTGACAGCTTCCCTGGCACCTGCACCAGAGGCAGCTAAAGTCAACTTGAGGCTATGTGGGATCCCCTTGCTGCCCTAGAAACACGACTGAAGTCCTTGAAAATGTCTTGGTAATATTTTTGTCATTTCTCTTATATATTTTTATTATTTTTTAAAACTATCTAATCTAATTGCACTTCAAATTAAGCCTAAGTTTTGAATGGCAGCAAGAGACCTCAGCCATTTCTTTAGACCTTAAAGTGAAAAATCTCGAATGTTGCATGGCAGCTTATGACAAGACACATTATTTCAGCTGCTCCTGTTGGTGTGGCACTGGCCTAATCAGTCAGACTGTTACAAAAACCTTTCTTCTTCTGAGCACCTGTACCTGAAAGCACGAGATTTGATCACGGATCTTTGGGAGAGCTTGAGATAAGAATAAAGATGCCAACCTCTATTTTTCTGCTCTTATATAATGATCAATGTTAGTTCTGCTCCTGTACTCACTGTTGCACAAGGACTTCTTTCTTGCTCCCATGTTCCATTTGAACCCCAAAACAAGGTCATGGAGCTCTGGCAGGGGTTGGCTCAGTGAGGCCCTGCCTGTGTGTAATGGCATTCAGTAGGATTTTTTCAGTTGCACACCATTCCCAGGGAAGCTTTCCCACTCTTGAACTCTGCAAGGCATTTCTCTAATGGACATGGAATCTACAAGCTGATGATAAAACTGTAAGAAAAAATAAATAAATCCAAGTTTAGAGATTATTAAACAGTTGAGACTTAAAATTATGCCAGATCTCATTTTTATACATCTCTACTCTGTAAATCAGCATGTATTATAGCCAGCTCACACTGCTCAGTCAGATAATCTCCATCCACTCTTGTCCCATCTTAACTGAGAAAAAATATTTTTGGGTCTTGACTTTTGACTTTCGCTGTTCTCTTCCTCCCCTAATCCTCTTCAGGCAACATAATCTGAATCTGACAAGGACATCTGGATGGAAGAAAAGGTCCTTTTTTATCCAGATTTCACTTTTGTCTCTGCACATCATTTTGTTAAAGTAGAACAGAGAGGAAGATAAATTAAAGAAATACAAGACATGATTCTTAGGAGTCATTCATAGCTTTCCAGAGAAAATGTTGGTATTCTCTCTACTAATATTGTTATCTTCTCACATAATGTCCCTCATATAAGAATGAAAACAGATACCAATGCTCCTGTGCATTATAACTCTCATTTTTCTTTTATAAGTTATCATCCCAAGGCTGCAAAGTTTCCAGGGAATTTTGGGCAGCTCTGAATGATATCTGTTCTTAAAGAGAAAAAGTTTTGTGCTTGTCTCTTCCCCACATTCAAAGTGCTAGTAAGTACTGTTTCTTATAATTACTCTCAACTGACAGAAGAAAAGCCTGATAAAGAATTTAAGTGCCTTGACTGAAGGTATGAAGTTTTACCTCCTATTTTCCTGGACTGTGGATATCTATCCCTAGACTATCACACAAAACCTTCAGCCATCTCTATGTTTTGATAAATATTTCTGATTTTAATGGGCAAAGTTCATTTTAAAGTCATCCAGGTTAAAGTCATATAGGTTAATACACACCAAAGGAGCCTGGCTCTGCCTGGACACTCACCTGTATCCATTACTGATTCAGATACACCCCATCGCAACAGGCACCCATTGCAGGGGGTTTATGCCCTGTTCATTAATCAAAAGTATTTTGCAGTCTCAGCCTAGTTTCCAGCAGACAGACGGTAATATTAAGATGTTGATACATTTTAGACTCAAACCCTGCAGAGCTGTCTCAGCAAAGAAAATACTGACTGGCACAGAGCCCAGACTCCCATCGCAGCCCCCGTGGGTGCTCCCTCTTCCAGGGCAACGCGCCCGGTGCACTTGCTCTGAGAGTAAATCAAGCAAAGCACGCACAGTTCATCAAACCAACCTTTTACAGCTTCAGGAATAATGGAAAGGAAACTTAAATTCAGTGCCAGCAGCAGGAAGATACAGTAGTAACACCCTCTCCTACAGCTAATTTTCCACTAACATCACGGGATGTTCTGCTCATGAAAAGTATCTGGTTTGGATCCAGAAAGTGCTTTCCTCTTCATCCCAAAACTGCTTAGCCTCCCCAAGTGACTATCACCCCATTACAGTCTCTAGATCCTGGGTACAAACTGAGTTAAATAATTGACACTTTCCTTTGTTTGATTCAACACACAGCTTTTGTCAGTGTTGAGACAGTAGAGACCACAAAGCAACCGCTATAAATTTCCAAAATGCACTCTGCTGGTTTATACTTTCCTCTCTGATGCTTTTCCCAGTATTAACTCTGTATCTTCTCAAAATTACACATTGTCAAATTAAGCACAGTGGGTGGTACATTTATTATTGTTAGGTAAAGCCACTGAAAGAACATTCATTTCTTATAGAACAACAAGGATTTTTTTTTACAGAATTCCTGTCTTGGTTCTACACTTTTAAAAAAATCCACTTTTTCTTAATCTCTTAAACTTGGGCTAAGCAGAGTTTTGAGGTTTGCAGAGCTGTTCTCCAGCTGAGTGTTTCCTTTTAGATATGCACACCTCCTTGTTGGACATTCATTATCAAACCTTGTGTTTGCCTTTTATCTACAAGTCCTCTTCAGTGTTCAGCATAAACTACATGGACACCTTGCAGATTGACATTTCTTCATTCATGCTTTACCTTAAACAGCATGCGAAGACATCAAAGAAGAGGAGCCGACTTTGATGTTACAAAATGAAAAACGCCTCATGATTTGCCAAGACCAGGGAACTTGTAGTTTGCTCTTTTTTTTCCCTTAAAGAAATACTGCTGCTTTCCCCATGAAAATGTGAAAATCTTTGCTATTTTCACCAAACTTGTATAAACATTTTGTTCAAGCCTCATCTCATTGTACTGTTAGATATGGGCACTAGTGCTCAAACTTCAAATTCTTGAAGGAACACACACACTTTATTTAAAGAGCTTATTTGTTTCATACCTGTGACTTCACACACGAGAGTGTCATGACCCTCAGTGTCACCTCACTAACGCTGGTAATGACTCTGCATGTGCTGTGTTTCTCATTCACAGGTCACTGGGAAGGATCTAAAAAAGAATGGTCATTCCTACACTGTAGATAAAGGAATTGTGCAATAAGAGATGCCATTTGATAGCAAATTGCCAGCAATAAAACAGAGCTGGCCCCATTCCTTGTGGGTGCTTTACTCGGCAGCTCACTCTGGTCAAGCTGATTTCCTCAGCACCACAACAGACACAAAAAGCGCCCATAACCCTGGGGAGGGGGCCAGTCATACCTTATCAGAAGGTGCTGCACACCAAAATAGGAAAGACCAGATTTGGTCAGTAATTCATATTCCTATTGTTTTGAATACTATGAAGGGAGGGAGGTTTGAGTGTTTTCTTACATTGTTTGAAGAGCTGCCCTGTCCTTATAAGGACAGAAGGAATGTGCATAATTAGTCCAAGGCCAGAGAACAGAGACATTCAAAATGAACATTTGTTATTGATTTCCCAGACTGCAGTAAAACTGAGAGGAATATCATGAGAAAAAAAGGTAAGTAATTAAATGTGATTTGTTCGAATATTGCCGAGCTAGGTCATTGCATATGTATCGTTCAACTGCATTGCCTCAATGTAAAGCACACAGTTCCTCTCCCTGGTACAAAATCCTTTGATTAACCAGGCTCCCTTCATTGGTGGAAGGGGCCAGCCCTTTTGTTGTTTTGCTGCTGGCAGTGTTGCTTGTGCTATTTCTTTAAGACTCTTCATCAGATGTGGTTTGTCAGGAACATGCCTAGACTGTAAGAACAGAGCTCATTTTCTTTGATGTGCATTTGTAATGTGCCTGCTCCAAAAGGAGGGGAATGAAAACTTTGGTCACACTGCAGGAACTCCATTTTGAGCGACTGGATGTGAGTAGACTCTGCACACATTGTAGTGTCGGCTACTCCTTTCAAACAGAATTTTATCAATAATTGGTGCCAACAGAAGGACATATGTCAAACATGTAACCACAACCAATTCAGCAGGAATGTGTAGTCCAGACTTTCTGCTATAGAGAGACCTTTTATTTTCAGTTTTGGACCTCAATTTTTCCAAAACAAACCATGCGGCTACTTTAAACTCATTTCTTGCTATGGTGTGCTCAGGACCAGCACAGATACGATCAGCTTGGCTATTTCTCTCCAGCGTTACAGGTTTTGTACCCAAGGCTTTTACCCTTAAGCAAGTGTTTTGCATACCAAGAAAATCTGAAAGTGAAAGGGTTACACTTCCTTGAAGATCCACTTGAATGACTGTGAGAAGAGAGCCAAAATGGTAATCAGATCCCTATGAGATCATATTGAAAGCAGCCATGCCTATTTCACAGAGTCCTCTGATGTTGCAGGGGTCTGTAAAACATTTAATCACTGGAGTTTCAATAAGTTGAGATTTGTTGTGAGTACTGTAGAGAGCACTCTTCTTAGATAAAATGCTGCCTGGTAATACTCTTACAGCTACATGAGCCAGAATGCAATCGAATATCCATGGTGATTTAGCCTTGCACCGTCATCCCAGTGAAGGGGTTGCAGGATTTTCACAGCTACATAGCAGTGGATTAATATAACTATTCATTACAATTCATGGGAGGCCTGATCCAGCTTCTGTCAGAGTAGAAGGGAAGATGCCATTTGATTTTACTGTGAGTTTGGTTGGGGTTTTGTGTGTCAAATCCTGTAACTGCCCTCCACTACCACAGAAGCTTCTCCAGGGCTCTCCATCACTCTGGTGCCCAAAGGCACCCCTACAGCTGCCTGCCTGCTCTCATTACTCAGTGGAGCCCAGGTGACCCTAATTCTGTCAGACAACTAAGCATTGGGACAGAGAGGTTTAATAGCTAAACCTTGTCTACCTTGCATTCATTTTATTCAAACCTGTGAGGTTCTGACTGACCTAAAATTTAAGTTTGGCAGAAACTGTGTTGATGTCTGTTTCTGAAAGAGGTAAATAAGTGGGGTTTGGGAGATGGCTCTTCAAAAACTCACGGGTGTGACTGCGTGTGGATGAAACATAACCAGCTTTGCTCACAAGGTATCATCTCCTCTGGCTCAAAGTGTGCAGGAAGCAAAGAGACAATCCTTGCCAGCCTACCTTCACAAAACAGCAAGCAATCATTATCTAGTTAAGTTTGCACCAAATAAACCTTTTATTAAGCCTGGATTTTGAGGAAGTATGGCTTGAAACTTACTTCAAAAGATGCAGAAACCAAGCTAAAAATGGACCAAGATTAAAGAGCAAATAATTCACACAGATCAATCCAAAAACCTCTTCCAGTTTCTTGTAAAGATCCAAAACCTGTAAACCTTCAGCGGAACTTGAAACATTGAAAAAATCTAAAGATAGTTTACACCTCTCAAGTGGTTAAAACAAAACAAACACCTGAATCCATTTTATGGTACAGTTTCTGTCTTCATAACCACTACTGAGCAGCAGAATGAGCAAGTTTGTATATACCGAGCTTAAAAGATTGTTCAGCAGATGATTATATTGTTCTTTCTGCCTATGCAATGAAAATACACATAGAATGAGAAAAAAATATTACCTGGGCTGCTAGAGCCAACCAAATAAAAAGGCTGGCTCTGACCAAAGAGCACTGAGTTTTCAGAGATGGTTCCTGAAATATGCCAGGTTTGAAAGTGGAAGCCTCAGAGCATCAGTCCCTTCCCCTTGGCTGACAGGCACTTGCAGAATAACAGAAAAGGTTTTCCTACAGATATTTTGAGTGTCAAGGAAAAAAAAGATACTCATGAATTAATGTGGATTTTGAGGAGAACGATATTGCCTAAAAATACCATTGTTAGTACAGGCTTTTTTGACAGACTTGACAGATTTTTGCAGCACCTTCTGACTGTATAAAGTTGTGTGTGTGACTTAACCTTTGTATTTCTGTCTTTTGGAGTTTAGTCTCTGTCACTGTTGCCCTCTGCATTCAACTCCTCTGAGCACTCAGTGCTCCTGACACTCATTGTTATTCTGCTCTCTGCTTTCAACAATATTCCAGTGAGATTCCCTTCTTGTCAAAGCACTGACTCAGTCTACCTCTGAGAACTCTCTGTTGATCTCTAAGACACATGTGAATCTTTCTGGTTTAACCATTATTAGCTGGCCAAGGGTGCCAGGATTAAAAGGTTTAACAGAAAAAATGTTCTCAATGTTATTTGTATCACTTACAGAAATTTCACAACAATTTAGTGCCTTGCTGTGCTTGAAGGTTGAACATTATTGGGTAAGGTTTATCAGCAACAAATTCATTTCTTCCCCCCAGCTTTGCTGCTAGTGCTCAAGTCCCATTCTATAGCCCCTTTTTCAGTTGCTTATCAGGTGTTTTTGAAAAGAAATGTTTGGAGGCATAAGGATTAGCCAGGTGAAATCCTGTGTGATCCCTTTGTTTCCCAGGCCAAACACTGAAAAACACACCATCTACAAGCCATATTTATCCCCTTTTTTGCTTGAGCCCAAAATTAGGCCTGGTCAAATCACCATAAATATTATCATTAAGCATTAGCCTATTCTTAAGGAAATAGTTTTTAGTATTAACTCAGCTGCAAGAAGCCCTTATTAGTTTTGTAAAAGCTGTGTAGCAGCAGACTGGAGATGGGAAGGTAAAGGAAGCAGATTAAATTCTGAAGCAGTGTTGTGCCAGTTAAAGATCCCTACATCCCATCACAAGTTATGCCCTTGTCTGTAGCAGCAGCAGTCACTTCTTTACCAGTTTGGATGTATTCAAACTCAGGAAGTTCCCCAGCCTGAACGAGCTTTATTTCTAGGCATGGTTTCAGCCAGCCCCAGGACTTTGTGAGCTGCAGCCAGCAAGGACAGCAGCACCCCGAGGCTGGGCTTCAGCCTCTGCTGCTCCTGCACTCCTCAGAGCCTCCTTGCAGTCCTACCAGGACCCTCTGACACCCCCCTGTGCTACTGGAGCACACCCAGCAGCTCCCCAAGGGAAAGAGCAACATCCCTCTCACTCCCTAGAATTCCACCCTGTGTTGGAAGACTAAAACAAAAACATAAACAAAGGTGGAAGACTAAATACCATGCAGTTAATAAGGATGAAAAGAATCACCAGAATTATAATACTGAGACCACCACCTAGCACAAAGGACTGGGAGTTGGAAAGGACAGGACCACCTGTTTGCTGCACACCTCAAGGCAGTCTCTGCTGAGAAGCCTTGGGAAGTAACTTGATGTTCACAAGTTTAGCCCATCCCTTAAACACATGCACTGGCTGCTGTCAGAGCTGTACTGCCAAGATAAAGTACCTGCTAACATGACCTAATTTGGTAATATTTAGTAATGCAGATTTAGGGCCTTTATAAGGCATAGCCCTCTCTGCAAATTTCATAAATAAACCTGCTCATTACCAGCCTAATTTACTGGTCTCATGTAGCTGCAAACCCTGGTTAAGGAAACTGGTCCGTTTCCTGCACAGTGGCAGATAACAAGCATTATGCAGCAGAGATCAGAACACTTCTGGCAAATATTTCCGTTATCTCTGAAACCTTCCAGGAAACAGTGGGTATGTTGTATTTTTAATTGGCACTAAACCTGTAGTACATAATACTACTGTAAGGTCAGACTCTCATTTATCCTTCCCCAACTGGCCTTTTGCAATTAAGGGAGAAAACCAATTCACATATCTTTAAAGAGCTAAGAAGTACCATCACACTTCGAACTATCACACCTCTCAATCTAAAAATACACACTATTCTCCTTACCTGAGATGCTCAGAAGTAGGAATTAGATGTTTGAACTCCTTTAGCAGTAAGTGATGGCCACTATAGGAAATTAGAGCTGACATTCTTATTGATAATTGAAATACTACTATATCANAAGTGGCCACTATAGGAAATTAGAGCTGACATTCTTATTGATAATTGAAATACTACTATATCAAACAAAATTATTAAGGACTTAACTGGGTTTAATCCTTTATTGGCAGAGTAAGTCTCAATCATGATAAAATACATAAGCAATTTAGGCTCTTACTGTAAAGAATAGCAGTCATTTATTTGATTCACCAACAGCACAGCAGCCTTGACAATATGTTCTGTGTGCTCCAGTGAGCACTGGCAACTTACAGGACATCAGATCTTCCGTGCATGAAGATGTAGCGTTGTTGATCCATAATTCCCTCAAGGAGTCGGTTCCTTGTGGATTTCAGTTAAACAAGTTCATGTTGAGCACTGAGATCTCAGAGAATGAAAAATGGGACTGTAAAAGGATTAAACCAAGAACAACTTGGAAAGAAAGGTCATAATAAAGACAGTATATTTGTATTTTATCATAATTTCAGTACTGGTGATGACAAATGAAGTAGCCATCAATTATGCTAGCTTCTGAAAACTCCTGGGTTTGGATGAGAGTCTAGAATTAAAATAGAGTTAAATTTAAATTTCAGAGTTCACTCAATGCTGTATTGGAATGAAAGCAAATTCGTAGTCTGCCCTATGCTTTAATTGAAGCAAACTTAGAGCTGATTATTACACTGCACATTGAGCATTTTCATCTTTCAGTCTGAGCATCATTACAAGTAAAAAATTCAAACTCTTCCCAGCCCCTCAAGCTTTACATCTTATAACCTGCAAAAATCACAGTTGAGCCAAGCCTTTCTCTCTTGGAACTTGCTAGAGCAGCTCATGGGATTACTGTCCCAAAGTGTCCCTTCTGCCTCCTGTTGGCGCATAAGAGACTTTGAAACATCACAAATTCATTTTCCACATGGAAAATGATTTTCAGATTAATTTTTTTCTTCATATTTATCCTTAAGGTAGTTTTCTACTCATAACTCTAGGAAAAAAAAAAAAGCCAAACATGGGGTGGTGGGGACTGTGTTCTGGCTCCTGTGCAGTCTACATCAAAAGTAACCAGGGCTACGAACCAGTTAGGAAGCAAGCTGACAGACCTAACCAAGACACTGCTGGGCCCCCTGAAGGAAAAAAAAAATGACTGAAAGACATCAGAAGAGGAAAAATAAAAAATTAAAGTCCATGCTGTTGTGCTAAGCTGGTCAGAGCATGCCCACTTCATCCTATTTAGGGTGAAAGTGTCTAACGTTATATCTGACTGGAGAAAAAAAAATAAAAGGCAAGAAACTAAATTCAAAAGTTCTGAACATTTTTCATGCTTCTCCCCTGACAGTCAGTGCTGAGTGGCCCCCCCTTGCAGACATGGGGAGCCACAGTCACTCCCTGGTTGTGAAATGGCCACGACGAGGGCGGCACCGACAGAGCTCAGGGTGTGAGGGATCCCTTGGCAGCCACAGCCAGCGACAAATCAAGCGGTTATTTTCATCAAAGTGATAGAAACAGAGTTGATCAAAACAAGCAGAAGGCACTGTTCTGTTTGGTCTGTACACTTTGTACACTGCCACTTGGGAACTTAATTAGTCCACATGCTTCATGTTTCTATCTTTAGTCTGATGGCATACAGCTGTTCTTTTCAACATCGCTGCCTACTGCCCTTTCCCTGCTGTTGGGGTACGGTTGGAAATAGAAAAGGCAGGATTGCCTCAAGTTTAACCCTCTGCCAGCCCTTGCTGATTGCCTAAACCAGAACATTTCGGCCAAAAACATGAAGTCAATTGTTTCATTACCCCATGGGAGTTTTGTCATGTGGCAGGGGTGGAGAGGAATCCTGCAGCCTTACAGTGCTCATCCCATCACAAGGCCACCCTCCAGGGACAAAATGCTGAAAAAAAGTCAACTTTTTTAAGGGCAATCATACCTGCTGGGGCGAGGGGGAAGCATTTTTGAGTCACTGCCAGCATGACGTGAGGGGGCAGAGCTGATGCTGCTTCCCACCTCAGCTGAGGTCCACCCACTCTGAGGTCCCACCCTCAGGTCCCACCCCATGGAGGCCTGGCACTTTCCCCAGGTCATCTCTTGCCGTGATAGAAAGTGACCAAGATTGTGCAAGGATTTAAAATTAAACAAACAAACAAACAAACATGAACTGAGGTTGTGACAGCCTGTTCATACTGAAGCAGGAAAAAACCCATCCACTGAAGATGCCCAGCTGGCCCTTGAAGCCAATATTAGGGAAGGCTCAGCAAGGAGGTGTCAGCTCCCACTCCTGGTTTCCTCTGTGTTCAGCATCAGGAGAAGCCTCAGCACCCCTATTTACAGCACAGGAAGGAGGACAAAGCTGGCTTTCTAGTCTGAGTCTGCCCCGAGGGGAAGGGAATGCCCCTGCGCACCACATGCAATAAATGAGTGTCTTCAAAATCCTGTCGCTTATGTCATTTCTTGCCCAGAGTGTCACAGCCCTGGCCTTTCAGTTGGGACATTCATATCTCCCAGCTGGAATGCAGCCGCCATCCCCGAGCCTGGCTGTAACCTCCCAGTTCAGAGAGCAACTCATTTTTCTGAGCAGTTCAGAAGTGGC
The DNA here is from genome assembly GCA_013396695.1 of Sakesphorus luctuosus. Classification (NCBI taxonomy): domain Eukaryota; kingdom Metazoa; phylum Chordata; class Aves; order Passeriformes; family Thamnophilidae; genus Sakesphorus; species Sakesphorus luctuosus. Next base: position 1,782,231 of record VWZD01001014.1, on the reverse strand, counting down.
ACATTCATCTACTCCCGAGGTTAACCGTATCAGTATCCTCCACCTCCTGCCTCCACCCCCATTAGTTTTTGTGCCTTGTAATCATTTTTTTTCTCATATCCTAGAAATTCCTGCTTCCCTACCTTGACAGTGATGTTAACGTCAGGTGTTGCATATCATGCCACACTCATGAGTTTTACATTCCTATGACATGGCAGACTTTGATACAATTACAGCTTGGCTACATATCTTAATTTATGTTACAATATTGCTGTAGTGATATCGAAGACAAATGTTTAATTCACAGAACCTCAGTTTCAAACTACAGTCCCTGAATGCAAACAGCAGACTTCAATATTTTTTCATCAATTTCTTAGTTCATAAAAATCAATTTTTGTAGAGTTTTTACACTGTACATAAAAGACTGTGGCATCAATTAGCCTTAATTCTTTTTTTTTTCTTTTTTGGAAACCTCTTTGTAGGAAAATCTCATATTTCAGCAATTTGCATTATCCACACAATCTGCTTTGAAGTTCTAAGTTATGGTAAGAAAAGGATCCACTTATCTGCACATAAAAAATGTTCAAAGCTTATAAATTCCCTGAAACAGATGTACATTATCATTGGATTTGCCTTTCTCTCTTTGCTGTTGCATGGCTAATAGAGTTTCATGTGCCCCCTCACATCCTCCCCATTTAGCATCTTTTCTCTACAGAAGCATGCACCCTACTGTGCCAATCCACACTTCAAAGATTTCTGTCTATCTATTAGAAACAAAGCACAAAGTGAGAACATATGGCCCCTTTTAAATTTCCCACATTTAAGTCAATATCGTTTCTTTTCTCCTTTGGCAAAGAAACATAATAGGGTTTATCTTCTCCCTTCCTAAATCTGCTGGCTCTCTCAAACTGCTTGTGCCAATTCAGCAGTTACTTTGCAGTATCAGACTTGGCAGCACATATGAAAACAAAATCTCTAATTTTTTAAATTGCTTTTATTTCTTCAGATCAAGAAGATGCATTTAAATGATGAAAAAGGACAAAATGTAACTGCACACTTTCAGATAAGTGGATTTTAAACCCATGAAAGGGCACAACAGAAAGTCAACAGCAAAAAAAATTGTCTTGTTCAAGTTCTTTTCGTGGAGATATCTTTCCAAGCTGACTAAAGGGATGGAAGAGCATTCTGGAATCTCAGGCCTTACCGAGTATGAGCACCTGCTTGTCACATGTCCCAGGGCTTCCACAGAAACCCAGTGAACTGGGGTTGAAGGGGAATGATTAGACACTATGAGACAGTGATGGCCCTCCTTAAGGAACAGTTACTTTTCTCAGAATCATTTTGTCTCTTCTGTTTTCTCTGTTGGTGTTACAAACATAGTGAACATACCTCTTGTGTGCCAGGAAACACAAATTTCAGACCATTGCTTTGGAGTAGCTCCATCCTGCACATCCTTGGGGAGATGAGTAGCAGGGCACACAGGATGCTCCTGGTGAGATCTGCTGTTCAGAGGATTTCCTTTACAGTTGTGGGCTATAGAAGCAGTATCTGTATGACCATAGGCTCCAAGTAAAACAAGACCCATTAACAAATGTTTGAGAGAGCAGACACATAATATCCTGTAATGTTGAATTCCTGAATCAATTATAGGGCAAAGGGCTGCAGTGATGATGTTTTTAGCAGAGTAGGGTATGAAAGTCTTGCCCTGCTCCTGAAAACACAGTGACTTACTCCTTTAATTCATAGTTACCAGCTCAAATGGCTCCACGTCAAGATTGTATCTTTAAATTAATTGATTTTAGCATCCATTTATTAGACCAGGAAAGTTCTTATTAAAACCTACACCTGATCAGTGTTCCTGGACCCCTATTCCAAGAGAGTGTAAACTGAAGAACCTCTGCTTGTATCTGTTGATCCAGTAAAGCTGCCCAAATTTGCCATTGAAACCTATGGCAGTCACATGCACAGAGTCACTGAGGGTTGTGGCACACTCAAACAGCAGGTTGTGATTATAGACATCAGAGGTAAAAAATGTTTCCTAGGAAGGCTGTAAAGAGACAGGAGGAATGTGAGGCCCACAGTGCTGCTTATTGCTTCCCTTACTTTCACACTTACTGGAAACTGCAAGTCTCTTTAATTGACCTTTTCCTCCCCCCCCACTCCTTGCAAGGTGAGAGGGTTAATTGCTTTGGACTGAAACATTACAATTGTTGTACTCCTGCTTCCTAATGGCACGTTCAGTATGCAGAAATGTCATGTGCACACACCATAGAGTCCATACAGCACTCAGAGAAAGGATGAGAAGAGCTCCAGACTTTCCAGCCATGGGTATCTCTAAAGCAGCGTATCTACGGCTTTAAAAATCAGCACTGGCCAAGTGAGACCTTAATGCTAATTGCCATAGCATTTCACTGTTTATCTTACTTGAACTAGAGTTACCAGTCATGGTTGTTAACAACCTCAAGTGGCACTTTATTCATCTATCAACAGTCTTACCCTGTGAACAAGCAAGCAAAGAACTATAAACACCCACTCCAAAGTCACTTTGTAGGTTTAAGCTGAAGCCCACAGAAAAAGGCTACGCACAGACCATCAGCAAGCACAGACAAAATACAACCTCCAAACCAATGTTTTAATCTACAAAGTTTTATTTGTCTTTTTAAACTTGTAAACCATAAAAAGAGCTTATCAAATATCTGAAATTAGTACAAGAAAAAATGATGACTCATATAGCAAACTGCATTTGTAAGGTCCAAATTCCAAGACATGCATGGGGCTCTTCTGGCTTCCATTTATGAAGCTGAAGACAAATTTGGCCCAGTTTGTTAGGTGTTTTATTAGAAAATTCACAAAGCCTCAGCATGCTATACTTCATGAATAGAACAGAATGGGAAGGATTAAGTGCAAGAATACACACTGAGCACCAGAAGGATCTGAGCCCCATCTTGTCACCCACAAAACACAATACCAACAGAGTACATCTCTTAGCTGGTAGTAATTACATCTGCTTTTTCTCTATGGACTAGGCACTCAAAGGAAGACACAAACCTCACTTCACAATTTCCCAAAAACCAGAAAGCACAGTGCACTGTGCTTCATTGCCAGTATGCCTGATATTGTCAATGTTTGCCCACTGCCAAATTTATGAAGCCCATTAATTTTATGACTTCAACATTCCTAAAAAAATTCTGGAACATCCTACTGTCAGACCCCAGAGGAGCCTTAGGAGACAACCAATAGGCCCAGTCTGCCATTCCTTGTGGTATCAAGATTATCCATTGTGTCAGTAGATTTCACAGGCATATTTTAGTTAGTGCTTAGTGTTTAGAAGAATCAGGACAGCGAAGATTTGGATAACACTTGGCCCACTTATATGTGTTTGTAATCAAAAAGAAATGATGCCACTCATCAAAACATGTTCTAAAGAATATTCAGAACATCTGTAGAAACACCTCTGCTTCTAAAAAAGTTTTCCTTGGCTCGGACAGGGACTCAGGAAACCAGGGCATCATTCCCTATGCTGACACAGCCCCAGTGGTGATTACCTGCAACGTTCCTTCTTTGTGCCTCCCCTTGCACACTGGAGATTAACATCTAACAGAAAGTCTTTCAAGTGTTCCCAGTGAAAAGCATTCCATGAACTAGGGTTGCTATTTTTGAGCAATAAATGTACCATAGGAGATTCACAAAAGTAATATGAATATACCTCCTCCACAGAGCATTTTCCTGCCCCTTGTGTGTCTCCCCCAGCACCTCTTTTGGACAGTTCTATGCTATCCCTACATTTCTCAAATCTTTCCATCCTTCCCTTTCCACTCTTTCTTCACAGCTCTAACCCTCACAGTAGTCTGCCTGAATAGTCCTTAAGTCCTGTTACTTTAAAACAAAGAAATTAGAAGACCTCATCCATATGATTCCTACAATTTTATGACATTCAGGATTGAATTGTCTAGAATTATACAGACATATAAAAGTAAATTAAAGCATCATTGAAAACCTCATTATTTAATAACTATAATCCAAACTTCAAGTAAGATGCAGTTCAATGTCTATTGAATAATTTCAATATAAAGTTATTTGCTTTCCTGACTGTTCCTTTTAAACCATTTTGAACACATTTTAAATGTGCACACAACAACACAAAAAAATCCCAAAACAGCCCCTTCCAAATCAAATCAACTCAACATCTGTCAAATATGTAAAGAAAATAAATTATGTCATAATTTGAGTCTGGTTTTACTGCTCAGTGCATTAGGAAAGAAATCTTCTTCCAGAAGCTATTTAGAAAACACATTAAGTTTCATTTTTATTTTATGGATTTTCAAACATGTTTCTGCTTGGCACATTTAAAAAAAAAAAAAAAGGAGTCTGACAACTCACAGGATGCTGAATAAGACTTGGTTCCCAGCAAAGCCATGAATTAGTCATGTTTGGAAACATATTTTCAGATCTTGATGAATTGCATCAAAGTAATTAAAGGTGAGATATGATTAGCTGACATGTTTCCAAACATGAACATTCTTGCCTGTACTCCAGGCAAAAATTATAGTGAATGTTTTTGCAAATTTTCTAGCATATTGATTTTTTCTCAAGTATAATCTAGGCCCCAAGGGGCCCAACTTTCCTGTTAATTGGAATACAAATGAAATCTGTCATTCAATAATTGAGGTACACAATGACCTATGGAGAACAGTATGCACTCATCATATCTGTATATTGATGTGGCAACTTGTAGACTGCCAGACTCAGTACTTGTCCCTTTACAAAAAATCACCTCTGTCAGAATCCACCTTGTTCCACTCACTAACTTCTGCCAGAAGACACACACACACACACACACACACACATATATACACACACACAAATATACATAAACATATATCTTTAAGGTAATTCTCCAACTAAACTTTCCTGTTTTGTCCTCGTGATGACCAGAGTAGGACCATTACAGAGGTCATTTGGCTTTTTAATTTGGTATGGCCTTAAAGGGCTGGTCTGCCAATATGCCAGAAGAATCTGTACCTCAACATCCAAGGGCAGAACTGGGTCTTCATTTCTAGCAATGATTAAATGACCTATGGATGTTTCAAGACATTTGGAACTGTCTTGAAGTTCTTCAGTGACAAAAGTATAAAGCACAGTATTTGCTGTTAATCTTAATTAATTTACCATCTTGATCTCTTACAGTAAAACTTCCCTTTAATATTAGCTACTACAAACCCATCAGCAGTAAGATGCATAAAAAAATACATACTGAAAATACTGTCTGCACATTATGTAGACTTTAAACCTGCCTTCCTGGAATGAAATTATAGACACCCTGCAGCCAGTGGGAACCTGGCAGTCTTGCCAGAGATTTCACAGGGGCAGAGATTTTCCTACACAGCCTTAGCATAGTTTACTTCGTATTAGGTGGTCATGAAGTTGTGAGAAAGGCTTAGCAATCCTTCTTCTCAAAAGACTGTCTTCCCCAGAATTGCAGCTAGTAGAGGTGAGCAAAATTTTTCAGTTGAATTTTTTCAGCAAATAGTGCAACTTTTGGGATTGGCTTCATTTTGCTGAACTGCCTTGTGTAAAAACAGAAAAAATAAGTGAAAAGGCTGGAGTTTTCAACTCAAATGACTTAATGTGACTTCATTTAACTTTAAAATAGTAACAATATACTCAACTCTGATTTTTTTTTCCCCTTGGAAATGAAATGTTTTGTTTAACCAGAAACTAATCTATTTTAAATTTTGATTCAGCTACAGTTTTGAACAACCTAAAATAATATTTTTTTTAAAGAAGGTTTTCAGAATTAATAAAAAGATGAAAAATCAGTTATTCAATAGAGGTCTAACAGCAGGCGACAAGAAATTTAACCTTGAAACTTGATAGTTTAAATATAAAACCAAAGCACACCCAGTCCATACGTAATTTCCTGATCCTGTTCCCAAAAATGTTAATGCAAGCTCTTTCATCAGTGGGAACTGCAAGCACTGAGAGCAATTGCAATAAACCCCTGAAATCCACAACAAAAAGAAGGAAATATACTTTCTGAACTAGTAAAACTTTAATTAACAGGGGGTTCTCTTGGCACAGTTTTTGCTGTTAAATAAATAAAGCATTTAGTCAAAACCATCTATATTTACTATACAAAATACTGAAAAGCAAACATACTTAAAAGATATGGAAATTTAAGGTTCTGTGAAAAGAGACTGTGCTACATGTTATTCACACTTAATGCACATAACACAACTGCAACACAGTATTTAGATACTGTATATTCATACATGGCTGGTGTAAAGTTTTAATATGGGGATGCCATGTTATTAAAACGTATTTGCATTTCACAGAATCTGAGCAAGGCAGAATTTGTCTTTTGAACCTCCAAATTTAATAAACCAAAATAAATCAATGCAAGGCTGTAACCAATAGTCAATTGTGTTCCATTTCAGAATTCACTTGGCACAGCTGATACTGCACACTTCTCAGTCAGATGGGATTTTGTTATTGGTGCTGTTGTCTTTTCCAGCAAAATATCTTTGGGTGAAAGACTATTTCTACTCCTTTGCTGGCCTTTCTGAGAAAACCCCACAGTCCTGAAAGCACTTGAGTTTTCCAGAATGTTTTCTGGTTTTCAGCAACAATCTGCATTAAAAAAATTGACTAACAAACAATTTCCACCTCTCAGTGATCCTGGCATATGCTCTACTGAAAAGAGAACAGCTTTAATTACTTCTTCAAAACAAATAGCATGGCATCCCTCCTTAGATGGAATGTACACTGTGTGTTTGCATGCGGGATAATGTAAGTCACTTGAATACATCAGACTTTGTTAACACTATAATATAAATAAGCTTATTCCTTCTACTAGACATATAAATGCCTTTTTTTGTTGTTTTTTTTGTTTGATTTTTTTCAGTCCATAATTATATACACATTGAAAAAGAATGATACACAAGCAGCAAAAAAGGCTTAGACTAGAACAACTCAGTGGTAACTAACCAAATTTGTGGCCTTTTCATATTTTCAACACAGAAAATTCTGCATATAAATATTTTTGGACTTCAGGAATTTTAAAATAAACAGAACAGTATAGTTGTCACACAGATCAAACACATTTTAAAAACTTTTTTTTATATTTAACAGAACACACTGTTGACAATTTAAAAAAAATAAACAAGATTTTTTTAAAGAGGACAATAAGTCTAAACATCTGCTGATCCAGGGAGACAAGAGATGGACCTAATTACCAGGAAGCAGTGATTCTATTCCAATTCCACCAAAAGGCAAGGCTTTCCACTGTTTTCTAAAAGGTGATGTCTCTGTGTTCTTGAAAGGACAACATCGCTCTAAAACTGGTCAGCACTAAGGTAATACCCCATTTTGGACTGACAAAACTCTAGTCAGAAAAAAACCACCCTAAACTTAAAGGGCTTATATCAATGTTGGATAGTTACATTTTACAATATATACTATTGACAAAATACCACAACATTAAAAATAATTAAAACCAAAAGCAAATACATTTATAGAACAACTATGTTTTGATGTAAGAGTTCTTTACTTGAATGTTCCAAAAGAAATGTAGGTGTTTTTTAGTCACTTTCTGCTTGCAAAATGGTGATCTGTACAAAATCCAACTGAATCTATTATAAATCTGGGCTCCAAAGAAAGCAAAACTTGAGTCTACTGACCCTTTTAATTTTTCACTTTTCCATTTTACTTTTGACCTTCAAATTTCTCAGCAGCCATTAAGGTCTTTTGAGTGTGGTCTCATTCTCTTTCATGGAATGGAAGCCCTTTGAGATGGAAAAAGCAAGAGAAGCCAGAATGATTGTGAATGATACTTTTTATACATATTGAATTGTCTCTAAAATGGGAGAAGCACAAATTGGTA
>VWZD01001014.1:1579700-1774322 GCA_013396695.1 Sakesphorus luctuosus | reverse complement strand
TTTCCAAAAAGTCACTGTTGTGGAAAAAAAAAAAAATTCAATATTCAAACCACAGATTTCTAAAACACAACAAAATGTACCTGAGAGTGTGCATATTTATATATATATATTTATATTTATATTTTATATATATTTGCCAACATTTAAAGTGAGAAAGTATATTTTCCTCAATTCTTTCTCAAAAGAATTGTGGATTTAAAACAAAACTAACCCCCCAATCAACCCCTCTCCTTCTCAAACCCCTGCGAATGATACTTATGGCCCGAGCACTAAAGTCTAGTGATGCTTTGGAAAACCCCGTTTCACATCCTCCTCTTTTCATAAGGTTACCCCAAAGAGAGTGGAGAATAAGCAAGAGAAAAAACAAAATTAGAAGAAGTATATTTAAATATTACCAAGTATATAACAGCCTGTACTTGTGTCAGTGAAGAATCTCCAAGAAAATAACATGTAAGTCATACAAATGTAGCCCTGTTGACAAGTATAGCTAATATTTCCTTGTAATTAAGATAATTTGAAAGGATGTGAACACAAACAGGCTACACAAATGCAGTATATTAAATTTCCCCCCTGTAGCACATTACAATCAATAAAAAGAAAATAAAATCTGAATAATACTAGAGGTAGCAGCTGTTTGTATTTTCCATTATCTGAGTATCTCTGGAGTCCAACCCTTGGAACATTGCTCCCCTGATAAAAGGCTTGTGTGCGATCAGCCGACATACAGCAGAGTGGTAAGCTAGATGTCTGCAAGAGTGTTTGAAGTATCTTTCCTATTACAAAGCAAGTAGTACTTGTAAAGAAGTGCGTTGACGACCTGTATTAAATCACAGCTCAAAAAGCTATGGCTGTTTGCTGTTTTATATACCACTTAAAAAAAAAAAAATAAAAAAAAAATCCACAAGGTGTTTAAGTAAGCTATGCGGTTCCACAACATATAAATAAGGTAAGTTTCAAGAGTTCCATATAACCTCTAAAATATATGCAAGCTGAATATTAATGGAGTAATAATAATATTATTCATAGTAATGCCTTAGTTCTGGTGTCTCAAGAACGCACTTCCTTCATATGGGATGATTCTTGGAGGATGTTGGTGGGATCTCTTCTATGTCTGGTAGAAGTGGTGGTAGTGGTGGTGGTGCTCATGGTGGTGGTGGTGTTCATGTCTTTGTATCATTTGTCCAACTTGGCCTTCATATAAAATGACTGTGGGCAGGTCTCTCACATGTTCCTTTTCCACAACTGTCCCTGGAGACTGGAAGGTTTTGCACATTTGATGATTCTCCTTTGCCCTCTGCTTATGTTTCTTGTGAATCTGTTGAGATTGCAAGGGAAGGTAAGGAAGATTCTGGCCCACCCGTGTACTTGGGGAAGCCATTGGCATGGGCACCCCTTGGAAAGGTTTATTTCTAACTGCCCTTCCAGAATGCACAGGGGCAATATTTTTGCCCTGTGCTTTGGGAGACCTCACAAAGTGCTTGTTTGAGTCCTGGTTCCGGAGCCTCTGCTGGATTTCTGCAATCTTGGCATACGAACTTTCAGCCAGATTGATGTGGTTTGGATCCACCACTTGAGATTTCCTACGGTGAGCATGGAAGGTTTCAGGCTCATGAGAACGGGATCTAGTTTGATTCACAATTCTGCCTGGTGGGTCATGTTTTTGAACTGCTGGAGGAGATCCTAGGAAATAACAAGCTGAGTTAGTCATCTAGTATTTCAAAGTTTTAATTAGTAGCATGCAGTTGGCAGGCATAGCATTTTCGGCAGAACAAATTTTTCCTAAGGAAGTGAATGCAATTATAGCTGTCTAGATTAATTACATTTAATATTTCTGACTAGTAAATAATACACACACAAATATATGTGTCTATCAATAGAAGAATGGATGTGTGTGTGTATAAAAGTCTTTACATTACCTTCTCTTGGTCATCAAAATATCTGTGAGTTGAACAGTAAAACCCTGGCAGAGGGCAGGGAAAGGAACAAAATCCAAATCTCTTTAATTTGGGGACAGAAGCCAAAATTCCAGGTATGAATCCACATTCTTCTATTTTTGGGTCAGTAGTGAGTAAAAAATATGTGCTGGCATCATCTTGGAAACAAGCTCCAACATCCAAAAGTCAATCCTTGCCTCACCCATAGACTAAATAATTTAGATGTAAAGATTGTTCTGCTAGGCTCACCTCCAAGTTTAGCTACACAAACAAGTACATCAAAGCAGCTTTGCAGCACATTGCCACTCTGTTGTGATACCACCTTCACCAGTAATTTTCTTGCAGTATTCACAGTCCTATTCCTTCCAGCAAGTGACTACAGACAAATCACACAGGTTCACAATTCACTGTCCCTGATATGGATCATGCAATTGAAGAAAGAAAAGATGATGAAGTTGTAACACAAATTACCAGGCCCAAATTTTGATGTGTAGTTTTCTATTCCTGCAAGATCCAAATAGTGGTTTCTCCTTTCAATGTTCTCATCAACACAGTGACGATAGCACCCACTTTGCTCTGGATTGTTCTCACTCTGGTGGTATCTGTCAGCAGGAAGCAAAATTACAATTCAGCAGAATTTCTTGAAAGTTGTTATCACCATCTGCAAACCAACAACTAATGGCCCCTTTGAAGTGACAGGAGTTGCTCATAAAGAAACAACAAACACTTGAAATTCTGGATGACTGGATTTGCTAAGTCGCTAGGCCTGAACTGACTGTTCCTTCCCCTCATATAAATCAACCCCGATGTTGCAGAGCAAAGGAGGCTTTCAAATTGCATCATGCGTGCAAAACCAAGTAAAAATGCTCCTAGAGTTTATAACATTTTGTCTGAGGGCCAAACCATTCAACTGATTCACCAAATTGGACATACCAAAGATCTGACTTTTGATTCATGACCATCCCCACCACTGCCAGAAACCACTGGGGTAAGACTTGTGTCAGATAAATATTCATATGTATCTGCTTCAGAAAGGCAGGCAAAGGCACAGGTGTAGGAACTAGAGAGAGCCTGAGAAGAGAAAGTGTTGGTAGGACACCGAGAGGTAAATGTTGCTTTCCAAAATATGATTAATAAAGTCAGATCAGACGCTGGCTTTAGAATCTCAACTCCTTTTCCTGCTCAGCTTTGCAATTTTATTTATAGCAGAACTATTTCCTGAGAATGAATATCTGAAATACCATTCATTTATGAGGCAGAAAAAAAATCAGGCAGAGGTTTACAGTATTGCAGCCCATAATGCAAAACAACTTAATTCAGCAATTCAAATGGATGTCTTCAAATATGAACAATATTTTCAATATAACAAACAGGATAAGCAGAAAACTCTTGATTAAGTTGCTGCCTGTCATTCAGGTAGTTCAGTCTGCAAGACCACAAGGTTAACTTTGCCCTTTCTCTGTGCAATTGCACTGATGTCTACCTAAGACCAGAATCTGGCCTTGTATCCTACACCAGTTGCTAAATATGAGCTTTATACTGTATGGTGCCCAGTCCTCTGGTTTTAGTCTATTAACACTTTTCCAAGTTTCCAGAGGCTGCTGATCCCATTGAGCTTTGGCACAGACAGCTTTCCTGGTGTAGCACAGCACTGTTCAGGGACTTTACAGAACTGAGTCTGCCCGTGTCTCTGTCAGACACAGGTCTACAGGTTCTTTGATAAAGTCGCAAGACTTGACCTACCTGGAAGATCATTTTTGCTCTACTTTGATAGAGGTAGAGTCTCCTGAATGGAGGAGAGTCTGCCTGGAAAGTAGGTAAGCTTTAAAGACTCTGAGTCAGCTTTGAACTGCAGAAGTGAGATGGGGTACTGTCAAAAAAAAGAGGGAATGTCCAGATATTCTTTATTTTTTGGATACATAACCAATGCACTTCCTTTCCTGTCTCAGACACACCTTTACAGGTTGTTAGACTTTAGCAGGTCAACATAAAAGATCTCTGGGGTTTAAACTTCTCTAATCGAAGTTTCCAGGCAACTTCACCATGGAAACCATTGGGCCTTGCACACATGTGCTGAAGACAATGCACAGTTAACCCAGAAAGGACATCATTGGGTTTGATCCAATACAGTTAAGCAGCACTGTATACAGCACTGGCCATTGGAAACAAAGTTAACAGGGAACCTGGTTTTTTGTTACTGTAATAAATTCAATCTCTCACCAAGACAGTGAAGGAGAACTGCCACAACCCTACATTTTAAAAGCTTTCTTACATGCAAGATGATGTTCAGCAATATCCATGCAAATATACACAGTGACGCAATTATACACTGATGAGAGATGTGCTCCTCTGTCAAACAGAACCTCAAGTACTTCTGAGAACTGAAGTGTCTGGCATCCAGCCCCACAATGTTCTCCTGCACACACATGGGAAGACTCAGGCATGCATCAACCATGCATCAAGGACTGTGTGAAAATACACAGTGTTGTTACTGGTGTTTGGTTTGGTTTTGGTTTTAATAAAAAATGGCATCTTCTGAAGTGCTTGTGGAGTGTATGAAAGCCCTTTCTAAAATTCCCATGCTAGAGTGTCATCCTGATTGTAGTAAGCACACAACAACACAGCAGGAAAGGGCAATAGAGCAGTGACAGAGCACAGGGTAGAAAAATGCAGGGACCTTTCCTGAAAGCCTTGCTCACCAGAAAGTAGAGTTTAAGTCAGTCAGGGAGAACCAGACTATCTAGCCATGAATCTAGCTACTTATCTTGATACTTGTATTAGCCCTATAGGTGAAAACTCCTTCCTGTAGCTTCCAGCAGATGAAAAATCAAACCCATCTGTCTCACAACCTTCAGGATAAAAATATTTCTATCCATTTTATCTTGAATATTAATCACACCTCGCCTAGAATTCCTGAATTTGTGAAATGTGTGCACTTCTCACAAATCCTCATTGCTGTTTTCAGAGGTGAAGCGTCTGCATTAATATCATGAGATTCTGATGTGAGCCTTAGCAGCTTTCCTGAGGGTTATCAACTTGGCCAGAGTGCACACATACGCCTGCAACGTACACTTGTGAACAGCACAGTCTCTGTCCTGTCCACATTTAATGGGATGTAATAAAAGCAGCCAGATGCTGACCCTTGTCTGATGCTGATTTGCTCAGTCCAAGGTAGATATTTGTTCTGTCTACGAAGCCTCTAAGCAAAGGACAAACATTTTGTCCCAACATTTGATGCTCCTATGACCGGAGATTTATTTGGAAGTGCCTGCTCTTCATAAAACCCACCAAATTTGCAGAACCAGGGCTTTAAGGTGGATGAGAGGGGGACTTCAGACTGAAAGGGGATTTTTGCACTAGATTATCAAACAGAAAGTTTATTGAATTCACACAGGGCAAAGCTTTGCTAATGGGCAAAGGGAATCTGAACACCACATCTGGGCCAGCAAGTAAAACCATGGAGTATTTTTCAGTTGTACAGAAGATTTTGTACAGAGCTGCTGACAGAAGATTAATAGTAACTTTATTCTTCTTTTAATTTCAAATTTGATTGTACTGGGATTTGATCATTGGCATAACTCACTAGCATTTTTTCTCTATTCAAAATAGGGAGGTACCGTTCTCTTGTCATTTTTAATAAGACTGAATGCTCCTTGTCCTGATAAATTTGTTATGTATTCAAACAAATATCCATGAATCCAAGGAAAGCCAAAAGTGGTTTGTTTGGTTTTTTGGTTCTTTTTTTTTTTGGTGTTCGTTTTGGTTTTTGGGTTGTTTTTTTTTTTTTTTTAAATTTGCAGCTGAAGAAACAAATGCAATAAATGAATCAATGTCATTACTGTGGCATTTCGGCAAACACCTCCCTCTCTGTTTGTTTGAAACATAAAATCCAAAACCATATCAAATCTATACACCAAGATGACTTGTTAGCATTCCGGTCTGGTTATGACCTGGTAACCAAGATAGACGTAGTAAAGCCTGGAAGCTGCCAAGTGAAAAAGATGGAAAGAGGGCAAAGGCAGGAGCTGGCTACTAAGAAGGTGAAAAGGTTTTAGGACAGTTTTGCCAAAAAGCTGTGCTATAAACCTCACTTATTTGCAGATGGCATCTAAAAAGGCAATACACATCCTCCAAAGAGCTCACAGAAGAAGAAAGGGTGAGTATTTTTTGTGGTTTTGTTTGTTTTGTTTTAATATATAAAGTACCCATCCATGGAATCCACTCATGGACTCACAATAAAAACTCCTGTTATTTCTCTCCTTTAACATGATTTTTAAATATGAAACAAACAAGCAAGAAATCAGTAGTTGAGGCTTCCTCAGACATGCTCAGTGCCTGTCAGGAGTCAGGGTTCTTTCCCCTTACCTGAGAGAAGCTCGCTGCTTCTTCTCGGAGCTTCTTGCTTCTTCATTAGCTTTGTTTTCAGCTCTATGCCTGGCACTCTGCAAATCTGCCAAGAGAAAGTACATTATTCTCACATTACTGTCCCTGCTGATCAGCATAACTAACACACTGCATTGCAAACACATCTTTTCCTGTCGGTGGATCAAGCTGCAATGTATCATGTCACGTGACCTTATCAAACCAGCTCTTGTCCACACGACAGATTTCAGGCAGATATAACCTTGACTGCAGGACATCAGTCAGGGTTAGGCTGCACACCATGCGGCAGCCCAAATGGAGCCACATTCACACTGATACGCTTGTCCCTCAGGAGGGCTCAGCAGTTTACAACTCAATGCTGAACTAATGCATCACACAGTTCCCCAGCAGTGTGAATTTGCTTATGTCTGCACTTGATGGAGTGGATGTGTTATTAAAACTGAGGTAACAAGGCTCTCTTTTTAGAAAAGAAGACCACATTTTCTACTGAAGTATTACTTTAAATACTTCTAAGTATTTCAACTTAGTACTACTTTACCTACTGCAGTAATTATGCTGATACAACTATGATTACAGTGAATATAAGTTGGAGAAGCCATCACATTTTTATAATGGCACTCTACTAGCACAATAAAATGTGCAATTTTTATGCATAGATTCATAAATTTTACTTATGCTGAATTCTTTATTTTTACCCAGCAAGTGATAGCCAAAAATATTTTATACTGTTACACCTGCTTCTAGACACACTAACCACTGTAATATCAGCAGAATTAAGGCTGTACCAGTCAAAAGTCCTTATATTTGCTTTGCTGCACACAAAGACAATTACACAACATACAGGTTATTGCAGCTTCTGAAAAGAAGCCATCAATCAGGAGATGGAACCTCAATGTGCTAAAGTGACACTGAAAGGAGTGAGGTCATTTTACAACCAAGATCATAAAACAGGTTCATGGGGTTTAAAATACCTGCATAATTATTTGCCTTTAAGCATATATTTGTTTTTATTAGGAAAATAGAGAGATGGATTTTCAAGGGATGCTAGAAATCTTTTGTATTTTTTCCAATGACTAATTGCACATCCTTACCAGTATGATTTAGCAAGATACTCTTTTTCTTCTGGCTGCCATCTGGTGCCACAGTAAGTTTCACTCGCAGTGTTTTGCTGGAACTCGGAGAATGGTTTACTGATGCATCAACTACCTCATAGATGGTATGAAGCAAGCTGGTAATATCCTATAGTTGGATGGAAACATAAAAGACAAAGTACTGTGAAAATGGCATGGAACTTACAGCTTAGATGCTTGCAATATTTTGGACTTGGGAATAATAAACGCTGAAATATCCTCAGAAGTCACTGAATTTAAAAGAGTTCAACTTGCACAGAATGTACAATCTTCATTGAACAGATTTATGAATTGGGGCAAACCAGACCAAAACAGATATTCAGGTTTCCCAGAGTGTGAATCAGCAAAATGGTGTTCTGCCTTTGCTTTTCTTTGATTTCAACAGAACCCTGGGATAACCATTCACACTCCACTAAAAATTGAGTTCACATGGCCAAAACAAATACAGCAATTGAAGGAAATCTTGGACATTACAGTCTTCCTACTTCCCCCCACCCCTTGGGACAGTTAAATGGTTCATTATCTAGAAAAAAACAGTAAGAGACATTGCAGAACTTTAAACCTTACATTTCAAAATAAATGGTGTCTGAATGTCACCCTACCATCTGTGTTTTGGGTTCTAGCTTATTTTGCAAAATTCAAACCAGTTCTAAACCCACATTTTTGAACTGCAAATATTATCCAGTCAGGACTGTTATAGAACATTCTTCACAGATCTCTTTGCAGGCAATTGGATGTGAACAAACACATATCTGGCTATATCAGAAAGAACACCAGCCAATTTTAACAAGCCATTTGTTTCAAACAGGTTAAAAAAAATGTTTCTAGTAGCTAGTGATGCTCAAAGGTTTCACAGGTTGATCTAATCCAGCCAGGCTCAAATAGGGTACTACCTTAAATTGCCAGCATGAAAAGGAGATCTCTCGACTCACTCCTTTTCCTCAAAGGGAAGTTACACAAATTGATCTTGGGCACCAACCTAAGGCCAAAGCATTATCATCATTATTGGTTGTAAAGAGCCCATTCATTGTATAGCTGAGAATCTCCATGCTGGTCTTCCTTTTCCTTGATCTATCCTAGGACCTAAGCTCTTTCCAGATGCCTGTGAGCACAAAGAAATATCTAAATCATCTTTTGTTAAGTATAACTGGTTCTGGGGATTATGAGTCAGGTCTATAAAAGTTCAAAACATCTACAACTTTTCCTTTGCCCAGGAGTCACACGTGTAACAATGGCAGTTCAAGGTTTAGTGTGCCCTAATGGGTCTAAATACTTTAGTAGTCAATACACTACATAGTCCTCATTATGTAATCAGCTTTAAAGGTGACATAGAAATACTAATCTCTACTCATAGAGAATTTAGGGAAATACTGACCTTATGGCCAGGACAAATGATTTTACAGTAGATAATTTTCCATCTCAGTAGGCAAAATAAATAACTAAATCCTAGAGGGTCCAGACTTTGTCTTAACATGTACCCTCTCTAACTTTTCTACACTCAGGGGAATTTCTCCAGGCTTGTGATTTCAAGACAATATATTCATAAAAAGAGAGCAGAATTTGCAGTCTCCAGTTTATTTGTCCACTGATACTTTTTTCTATCATTTCTGCAAGAATCTCTTTACATGGTTTGTACCACAATGTCTGTAGCTGCTTTCCATGCTATGACAACCACTGTCTGAAGCTTGAAAGAGGGAAAGGCTGCTCCATGACAATCTGGTGGACAGCTCTTTAACACATCTCACTTCTCCCACTTCCACTCTAGTTTGAAAACTAGCCACACCTCTAAATAGACAGAGCAATATCTGACAGCCCATTGGAGGGCTGGATTTTTATTTCATCTATGATAAACAATTCAAAGCAAGCACACTAACAGACAAGCAGACCTTATCTGTTGTTTTATATGCCCTCCATAAGTCATGTTCTTGGAGCTTTGTGCTATAACCCTCAACTTCAATAAACCAAAACTTCTCCTTCATCAGAATATTTCAGCACCATATTTATTCTTAATGGGGCTTCATCCACTCAGCACTTGGGTGAATGGAGCTTTTCCTACACATTCCTTAGCAAGTGTTGGTTAGCCAACATGTCCTCTTTCCACACAAGGCTGATTTCAAGAGGTTATTATCAACTCCTTCATTCGCAATAACCTGTCCTCCTTCCTTTTTCAGATATGACAGATATTTGTAAAACCAGATATTTGTATATCTAGTCTATTTTAACTTCAATAGGCAAAGACAACAGATCCCCCTCTGTTCTTTTACAGGATTTTTTTTCCAGAGTTGAGGTCTAACTTGCTAACTGACTTACAATCTGCCCCTTATGTTCTGTGAGGGTCTTTCCCAACAAGCTGCTTGACTCAGCAGTTTAAAAAGTATTCCCAAAGGCTGTCAGGGAAGGCCAGACACAGCATTTGTGTGACACATACTTGGCAAGTCAGAAATATGTGTACACACATATAACATCAGGACAATTTACAGCTCTCAGCCGAACAGGCCCAAATTAACCAAAATTAATGTCCAGGCTGCTAAAGAGACAGCACAGAGGAATCAGTACACCTTGTGGGCTTGCACACTGCTGCCTTTGCATTTTGTTACATGTTTAATAACAGCTTCCTCCACGACAATGGGAAGTGCTCTGCATTCTGGCGCTGGAGGAACGTGGTCGCCAGATTGGATATGTACCAAGATCGAGGTCGGGGATATCCATAAGTAAC
Organism: Sakesphorus luctuosus; assembly: GCA_013396695.1. Lineage (NCBI taxonomy): Eukaryota > Metazoa > Chordata > Aves > Passeriformes > Thamnophilidae > Sakesphorus > Sakesphorus luctuosus. The sequence continues at coordinate 1,764,159 of VWZD01001014.1, read as the reverse complement.
CACTTAATGCTTTTGTTGATCTTTTAAATACTGACAACAACATCTTTATTACAGGATTCATTTACTTGTGGCCCTGGTTTAGGATTGGGAGTTTCAGCAAACTGACAGTCCCAATTTGCTCAAACAAGGCTTCTTGGGTCATTCTCTAGTCTATGTCATCTGCCAAGGTCCTGGCTGAGCAGGTACCAGCTACAGGGCAGCTTGAACACCCTGTTGCTTCTCCATTATTGCTTCACAATTGTAAAATATGAATTTCTGAGGCACTGGGAATGATTGGGAATGGTCTTCATCAATGAGACTTGAGCTGTGACTAAAACTACCTTCTCACAGCCCTGTTTTAGCAGCTAATATGGTAAAGGTTTCTTGTCAAATTAGTAGCAGTAAACCATTAAAATATATGTGTCAAAATCTGTATGTTATAGTTACATGTATATTTACCCCCAAAAGCATTTTCATTTGCCAGCAGCCTGCCAGAAGACTGAGGCAATTAATGTTTCCCTTGAAAGTTGTCCTACACTGAATATTATCTGTATTTAAATTCCTAAAAAACTGCCTAAATCTACTGAGTTTATTTTCTACACACCAACCTGCGTGTTTCACTGTCCACAAGAAATCTGGCAACAAAGATCAAGAATAAAAGCTAGTTAAATTTTTCCTCTTCTGATACACCAACCAGTTTGTCTCAGAGCCCACCTACCAAAGAATCTAACTTTTCTGTATAGTGGGTTACGAGTTTTACTAGTCATGTGATTTTGGAACTACTTTGCTTAAGATGGCTTGGCTCTTCCCACACACAAAGTTTCATCCCACATTTCTCAAACTTTTTACATGAAAAATAAGCAAGAAATTGGCTTTTTTTTTTTTTACTGAAATGTACTTTGAAACTGTTTTTAGTTACAAATCATTGTGGATTTTTAAAATACTGTATTAAATGGGTAAAAAACCCCCATGAATTAACAAAAAACCTGAAATATTTCTCTCCTTCACAGCAAACTGATCATATTTAGAGAGGACGTATGCTACATGAGTAACTTCTGAAGGGCTTCTGGGATGCAGAATTTCTACTGGGATACCTAGTTTAATCAAGTAAAAAACCTGAAACTATAATATTTTTCCACAAAGAGGAAAACAAAGGCTTGCTGGGTAGTATCCAAACAGCCAGCACATGCCATACCCAGATTTATTTGTGTTTTGCTTATTGAACACCATAGTTGGTTTTTCCAGGGTAAAGGATTTATCAGTGTTAATCTGCATGTTTCCCTCATCCTATTTTATCAAGCAGCTAATACAAGAAAGTATATTAAAAAAAGCAATTTTAATAGATTGTCAGAAATATTTCCATTAGAAATATTAAAAAGTGAACAGTTCAGGCCACATGTGTGCTGCACTCACACACATATCTGCAAGATACTTTACAGGTTCCCAGTAGGGGAATAGAGGTAATTTAGAACATTCAGAGAAACCAATGGGTCTGAAAACAGAACAAGAGCATTGAAGCACTTCTCATTTCTTACATAAGTTATGTGACAGGAAGTCCCTATTCCAGGTATTAATTTGTATTTCTAAGCAATATTAGTGATACAGTGACAACTCTATTTTTCCCACATTATCATACTTACCATCAAAGGTCTGGCTAGCAAACTAGAGAATCTGTGAAAGAAACTAATAGGCTTTTCCAGTAGAATTAATTTAACAGAATGAGATATTTGCACCAAAAAAAAAAAAAAGCCATAAAAAATTCTCCAATCTCCAGCCTACCCTAAAAAAAAAAATAAAACAAAACAAAACTCCAAAAATACAAAACACCCCAAACTCCACTGTGAGTTTAGAAACACTGAAAGAAAACATTCAGTAACTTTTCTGGGAGAGAATTCTTTGACCGTCCTTAAAACCAAAAGGGAAAATCATATTTTCTTTTAATTTTTCTGTCCGGCACAAATCCACTGAACCTCATGGCTGAAACGACAGCTGCTCTGACACAGATGGGCACTGCTCCTCAGTCTCTTGGGACCATTGCTCTTTCTGTATCCTGACTTAATATGAGGTTGGCAAACATAGTGAAAACCAACAACTTTCAAGATAAGGGTCAGGTCAATAAATGGTAGCCCCCAAAAAGCCAATATCCTTCCCCAAGTCAACAATTTGGTGCTGAGTTCTGACTGCAGATATAACCTCAAACCGCTTCATTCATCAGAGGATATGAGCAAAAAAAAACTAGAAAGAGAAAGAACAAGACACAAAGGAAGCATAAGAGCAAAACTGGGTATTTAATGTAAGACACAAAGAACATTTTTAGCATTAAAAATGCATGAAGAGAAACATCAATATCAGTTCATTACCTTTCCCTTGGAAAAAGATAAATACAAATGTCTCATTTGTACTTTGTTTGTACTCTGATTTTTACATACAGCAGGATGTTTTTATTGCAACATCAGCTCTGTTTGATCACATTTGTTTTTGAATCATTCTTATTTGGAACGTGAAAGGAGCTTCACTTGTTATCTACTCAAAAACTACTATGGAACAAATTCCTTTTTTTCAGTCCTGACAAGCAACTTTCTTGTGTGCTTATTCCTGTGCAGCCGCTCACCAAAGAAACTCAATTTTCCAAGGAAGAACTGACTGCAAAAAAAACCCCAAAACAACACAAACAAACTCAAAAAAGCAAGCTAGTGTTTATGAAGTATAATTACTTTCAAAAAGCTCAATATAAAACCTCATGGATCAAAACACATTAGTTCAATTATCCAAGTTTCAAGTCCGATTACAAATATTCGTGTGAAGATAATTACAGTGCAGCTGTCAGTTCTGAAAAGGCCTGTTGTACATAATGAATTGTCCTCTTATGGCTTAAGGAATGAAGGGAAACATTATTAGCCAAGTTCTGTAATATACATATTAGAGCAGGAAAAGTTATCTCCCACTAAACCAAAAGGACTGAAAAACGGTCATCTTCTATGACAGAAAAAGCAGCAGTTTAATAACATAGAGTAATGCTAATTTATAATTTGTCATCCCTATAATTATGCTTTCATAATGGGTGTATCTCTTCAAGAAGCATGACTAGATGTGAATTTCTAATTATAAGGACTACAGAATAAGTCATACAGACCCTAAGAGGATATCAAAGCAATATTAAGTTCTGAAGACATTGTTGAGATCCAGAAGAAATTTCACTAAGATCGAATTTGAATGCTCCTGCAGTGATTTGTCATTTTGTAAAATCCAGCAGGAAATTTTATCAGCTAAACAAGTATCTTATTTACAATTTTCAAATATTTTAATGAGAACAAAACATTCAGCCCACTTGTAAAATTGCAACCCACAGGCGTGTCTCTTACAAACTTAATTTAACACTGTGGATTCCTTTGTAAACTCTGCAGATATGAAGGCCTATTCTTTAAATACAATGACTTTGAATCAAATGAAATGGATATGGGTGGGTAAGCAACTCCTCCTTTTCAATGTCTCACTTTTCCAACATGAAGAAAAACAAGAATAATAAGATTGACTTCTTTTTGTAAATCACCTCAAGTTCAACAGGTAAAAAACTCACTTAAGAAATTTCATCTCTGTGCTAAATCCAGCTATAAATCCATGAAGCATTAAAGGGAAGTTTTCCAAAAAGGAGAAAAGGTCCATACTAAGCTCTTCTCTCCAAAACACTGGACCTTTGTTAAGAAAAGCTGACTGGTTCGGAAAGCATTTTTATCAGCTGGCTAAAGGGCCATGGTACAGATCAGCCCCTCAGACTGCCCGTTCTGTCCTTGGTTCAGCAATGTACTTCACAGACTTTTAACTCAAAGCATACCTCTTATTCATTTTAATTGAAATTATACAAATGTTCAATGTTCCCCATCTTTAAGTTATTTCCTGGAACAAAAGCAGAGTAGCTTAGCAAGGGCAGAATTAAACACTTTATGTCTACTAGTGTGCCAGGGGCCAACAGAACAAGAAATCTTATGACATATGAAGCAAGAAAAAAATCTTTTTCCGTGGCCAAGACTATCTATGAGCTGCTATTGTTGGTCATTTTTGCACCAAAAAAAAAAAAAAAAAGGTTCCTCTTAAATAGCACTTGTATTCAACAGGAGACAATCAACAAGATGGATTATACAAATGGCCCTGGAAGAGCTTGCAAAAGAAGTGTGTAACATAAATGGGAAGATCCGCAATGGTGCATACTGTTTGTTTCTATCTTTGGTCACAAGTAAGAGATGAAAATTATCAACCTATTTGCTCCCTTGGTTAAAAGAATTTTTTTTGGCACAGGTTCAAGACTGAATGTATCAACCTCCAGACCTCAGAGTACTATAATTTTCAAACCCTGCACAGATTTAGTTACAGTTAAGCTGCAGTTTTGTAGCAGGCAGAGGTAGAATTTGGCTGTAACATATTCTCTAAGTACAGTCAAATTAAGCTCTTTGGTGTACCACAAAATCACAAATAATTATTGTATACATACTTGAAAGCATATTTGCATTATGTTCAGCACATGGAACTCCCACTGACATTAATGGGAATTCCAAGCCTGAATGTAAAAGGCACTCGTGTGTGTGAGTTTGGGTTTCATGTGTTTTTGCCCTGTGTTTGAGAGTCATGATAATCTTGTAGTGAAGTCATAGCCTTGGATCTCAAAAGACCCAAGTTCAATCTGCCACTAGGTTCTTGTAAGACTTTGAGCAAGTTATTTCATTTTTCTAGCCTCTGTTTCCCATATATTAACAAATACAATACCACTTCCTCACCCCACCCCTCCTTGTCCTCTCTCTCTGTATCTTGCATCTTCCTATTTGAAACTCTGTACTTCACCTGCAACTCTTCATCTGCTTGTTCTCTTGCACAAGGGGCAGAGATTGCACTCCAGTATTCATAGCACTATCAGAGTGAAGACAACAAAAATAGCCTAGTAATGATGTTTGAACACATGTTAAAACCCCTGAACAACCACCACATTTGACAATTTGTTCATAAATGTCAAAAGAGATTTGCTTCAGTCTTACAGGAAAGAATTCTGCCCTCAGTTGGTTTCTAAGGCCACCACACTTTCAGTGCTTAGACTATTCCTTTCAATCAGTTTTTACCAATTGTCACATCCACCAGCATAAGAGTTAAGAGAGAAAAAACCCTTTGATTTCCAGTTTATTATCTAAAAGCATAGGAGCCAGTAAACACACCTCACAAAAACCAGTGACAGCACATGGCAGCAAATTTCAAGTAAAAGACATTCTTCTAGAAGAAATATTATTCAATTTGGGTAGAAATAGTTCCAAAAAAGGACTGTGTTCTAATCCGTGTCTATCCTATTATTTGGTTTCTCATTTGCACAGGAAATATGACTTGAAGACATCCTGATAATAAAAAATCAGGTATGCTTTGACAGCCATTTACTACGGTCTCCAGCAAATGACATCAGTGTTATTTATACTTGGAGGGAGAAGGCAGAGATCAGCCCAATATTCATGAAAACAACAGAACAGTATAGTTAGTACTATTGGAAAGAATGTCAGCAAGCAACCCTGCTATTTGGTTAGCTTAACTTGGAGAAGCACGAGACAAGCCAGAACAATATACATTTGCAAGGGTTTATTTTGACAGTGTGTTTAGCTGTTCAGTTGTTTCAGATATTTTTCCTCCTCAAATGCCAGCACTATTTCTTAAAGGCTAATCTCAGGTATTAAACAACAACAAGCTTAAAAAACGGTATAGTACATCTGAAAACAGTAAACTACTGGTGGGATTGTTTCTAGGAGGGAAGGGTCCATGGAAACTGCTGTTTAAGTTGGCAGGACACCTCTGTTTCATAGAAGAAAAAGTGTTCCTGTTATAAAACACTTCTCTTATTAGCAAACGCTGCACATAAAGGGGCAGCTGTACTTTGCTTACCTCACGTGTGACTCTTCCGTTGTTATCAAAGTCATACAGTGTGAAGGTCCATTCTTGCCTGTTATCTTCCTCTACAGACACATCACATTGCAATTCCTAAGAAACATGCAAAGAGCAGCTGATTACCTAAAGCAAAAGGCCTGTTTGCAGAGGACACTCTCCATAGAAGGAGGCTGCTTGCTTTCTTCCTTTCTCTCTCCCTTGAGGGAGAAAGCTTTCAGGATATGTCCCAGAAAGGCCTCTGTTCACCACAAGGAAGAGGTCTCATCACAATCACATAACAATCCTAACTCTCTGGGCTACACTTCAGAGAATTCACAACATACTTTCTACTACATTGTAGAAAACAGAAAAAGGTACAAGAAAACTACTCCCTGAAGCTCTTGAAATACAGTAAGATTTCCCACTAAAAATGAGAAGGAAAACTGTTTGACTCAGGAAGACAACACACTTCAGGGAGCACACTGCAGGGCCAGGAGCAGGGATTAATACAGCAGGGACACAAATCCTCACCAGTGAGACCTGTCCTTGACACAGATATTTGATAAGCAAAGATTGTCAGAGTTAGTGCAGTACAGCATCATGCCATTGGAGCTGCTGAAATGGAGCCTGCCCAGGAACTGGCAAGTAAGAACGAGCTGGGAGTAGTGCCTGCTCTGCGTTTTAACTGTGCTTCTGTTAGTGAGAGTGTGATCTGTGGAAAGCCTGAAAGAATCAATTTGTTAAAGAGGGAAAAAAAATCTGCAAACCAAAACCAAGACTTCAGTCAAGAACAAAGGATGCACTTTGACTGACTCCAGTCACCTGGGTGCGAATTGTTTGCTGCCTCTCAAGGTCTGTGCAATCAGAATTATCCAGAGCCACAAAAAGGGAAAACAGAGTAGTTACAGCGCAATTAAATGAAAGTCACTGTATGCAAGTAAAATAAACGGCTCCAAATAACTTCAGCATGATAGACCTCAAAATACCTGGTTGATCTGACATGAAACCAATTCCCTACAGCAGTTACGGGTCCCCTGTCCCCTGCTGAGTTCAAAGGCAGGCTTCTCTCGGTTGTAACAAGCCCGGCCTGAGAGCTGCCAAGTGCCCCACACTCCACTGTGGAAACACAGTTTCGTATTACATAAACATTACCGGCATCTTTAGAAGCCAAATCGCATCCACCTCAGATTTAGACCTCTTGTCACAACACTTGAATTTCTGGTTCTTTTATACCTTTGAAACATTTACCAATCTCTTAGCTCCTAGCTTACATAGCTGGAAAACTTTCATTTGTAGAACAAGAGAAAAAAATATCAATACTTGGTTTCTTGCCACATATTAATACTTCCCTGTCCCACATTGCCTAACATAACATCTTGATGTGAGGATGTGCTCTGCTTAGTTAAGAGCCATGGAAACCTTCCCTGCATTAGTCACGGTGCCGAGTACCAAGTGCTAACCTTTATGGCATGCCAAGAACTACTTGGGAACAAACGCAGACTTTGCCGGCACAGAGGAGTTACAGCTACTCTGGCACCAACCATGTTGACAGGTGTCCCCCAGCATTCAAATATCAAGGCACTGTTAATTGCAATTAATCATGCCTTCTCTATCTGCAAATGTCTGCTACTCAAGGTAGAATATAAAATGTGCCTAGAAAAAGAGTTAGCACTGGAGGGAAAATAAAAAAAAAGGCAGGAGGAAAACTCACCTCTCCCCCAGAAGGCACACAAGCACCTAGCAACACCTGGACTGCCCATGGGAAACCTACCTCCTCTTAATCAGCCTTAAAACAGTAAAAAAGGAATTGTACCAGACTAGTCAGTCTGCTCTAGAGAAGGAAATGAACACTCGAGCCATGCTGCAAGGTGGCTGCATGGTCTTTTAAACAGCATTTGAGGAAACGCAAAGCTCATTATTGTGACAGGCTGACAGCACTGAAAGGCAGAAGTTTGCCACGTCTGCTACAGTTCAGAGATGAAAATTCATGCTGTTTCTTGCCAGTACCAGAATATCTCCCGCCTCACCAAGACAGACAACCCACCAGCTGGATGACAGCACATTTTAATACTCATATTTATTAAATCATTCCCTGTATAAACAAAAATCCAGCAACTACACACAATGCCTGGCAGTTGTATGATGTTTGCAAGTCTACAAAGAAATAGATCATTGAACTCATTGCCCTTCTATTCCTTTTGCCATGTGATCAGATGAATTTCCTGTGCAGTAGGTCAGAGTCACTCGGGAGACTTTCGAGCACAGAAGATCGTCCATTAGAGAAGCTTTCACAAGCATCTTTTACACTAGGCAGATTTAACCAAGTGCAGTAGTCCATGAAAGTCAATCTAAAGATTTGATAACATGGTAGCTGGCATAATAGATACAAGGTTAAACCAAAAGCCTCTTCTTACTATACATTTCACATCCTACAGGGTAACAATCATCATTTGATTCTGTCCATAGCTGGAAATAAAAGTCACTAATCATCTCCTAAGAAGTACCAACAGTAAAACACTGAATTGTGCCAATTGTGCTGCCTCCTGTACCCATCACAATCCTTGGGAGCAACAAACATGCATCAGATGACACTATTTGGTCCACAGGTTATTTTTCTACCATAATTATGTCAGTACAGTGAAACTTTAAAATACAGAGGACTTACTTCAAATTTCAGTTGCTTCTTGGAACTTGTGCGTGTGTCACTTTCTTTTTCTGCTTTCTTTTCATCTCCACTGCAAACTCCATCTGTCTTCTCTGGAGGCAAAGCCACTGCGAAAAGCATATTTAAGAAAAACACTTATAAGGAAATGTCAAAGCAGTCTTATATTTGCAAATCTGTCTTTATATTTAGGGTGAAATTGATTTCAGCAAACTTGTATGAGAGGATCATTATACTTGATTTGCTTTTGTGTTCACTACACATCTGGGATAATTTCAGCAGACAATCTAACAACAGCTTTTGGTACACAGCCTCTCTTACAAACATCACTAGAGTCACAGGAAGTTCAAACACAATATTATGAGAATATAAATCAGCAGAACTGTTACCACAAAAAAAGTTGAATAATTTGCAAAATATTGCAAGTTAGTGACATATTGCAAAAACACATCACATTCACCAGCAGTGAATGAAGCAACGAAGCTGAAATAGTCCTCATTCTGTTCCAATTTCCCTCTTCAAATACACACTAACCTTACTGCCTTCCAAGAAGGTAGCACTACCTGACAAAAAGGCTAAGCTGCATTTTTTCAAGTATGTATGAAAAAGCATATTTCACCCAAGTTTCAAGTTAAAACATCATGCACTTGCATAAATCAATAGTAGCCATAAAGAGCATCAATATTAACATCTATCGCAACATATCGTAACATATCTCAGATATATAACAGAAAGATATATGCTTCTTATGTGGATTATAAGACAAATGCCTAGGAGCTTAATAGCTGTGCCTTTGGCTCCTGCAGAGACACACAGTCTTGCACATGAGGAAACCCTATATCTGAAGAAAACCAATTCTATATTCATTAGTGTTATGAAAATATACACAGATTTTTTTAACCCTACTCTCAGGCTTTTTAGATATGGTTTTTCACACATCCATATACCTCTGACAACAATGTTATGCCCATACTCCATTATATATAGCAACAATCCTGCCTACTCCCCAAAAAATAGTGGATAATGTGAGAACATGGGTCCTAATGTCAACATTTTTTCTCTTGCACTGCAGCTATGTAGGAACTGTTTCTTCAGGATGCCTTTGTAAGTAGGATCTCACTTAAGTGCCAGTTCAGTCAATTCAGATTCCTTACAAAAAGGGAAACATGATCCCCTCCAGTTCAGGGTGATCCATTTCATGCTGTGTTTACTCTGTGTCTCTCCTGGTGTTCCACACTGCTGAGCTGCCTCCCAAGCATTCTTCCAGGAAAGCAAGTCACTAACACGCTAGAAATTAAGATACTCTATTAGCCATTCCCTGGGACTTTCTTTCATGTTTAAAATAGATCAGCTTCAAAACACACAAACAAACACCCCCTCCCTCCCCCCCTCCCAAAAAAAACCCAACCAAAACAATACGTTTCTATTACCCTATCTTTATACTCTCAGAAATTCCAGAAGCCAAGATTTCTGCCACAACAGTCACATTGCCACACTGCAATACATATCACATTGTCTAGTTTCATTTCTTTGTTTACATTTAATATTATTGTATTACATTTGTTTGTTTTCAAAACTGTGATATAGAATGATGGGTGTGCAGTAAAGAAAGGGGGAATGAGGTAGAAACTGTAACCTTTGGAATTTCCCAACGTCTATACTTATTTGTAGTTTGATGTTATGCTAACACCAGCTTCCCAACACACATGTAATTTGCATTGTACAAATCCAAGCAGACATATTATTTATTATATACATAAACTGACATGCTGATACCCTTTGATTTCCACTCGAGTCATATTAGGATTCCCTACACCAACCATAAGCTAAGTAGAAAGGTCAGACAAAGGAAGACAAAGCTGGCTTCATAGCAGTTTCTTCCCTGATCCTTTTAACTTGCTATTTTTGGACAAGCAGGGACTGTTTCTTAGGAGGTTTTTGTGCAGTGTTTATCATAGTTAAGGCATCTATTACTTACAATACATAACTTTAAAATGTATCTGAATAAGCACCATTTGCTTTATACTCACTTTGTCCATAAATACAACTCAACATTCCTGGAAGTTCAAAGCTAAGGCCACAAAAAGACCTCCATAAAACAAAAGACAACATTTGTTTGTCTACCTTAGTCCAGCTTTGTTGTTTCCCTCTAAATTCAACAAGAAATTAAAAGGTAACATGGGCCTTTGTAACAAGGACTGTTACACTGACAGAAGTTCTTCATAGCTACCCGAGGTTCATTTATCCCAGTCATTGGTTCTTTACATGCCCAGTTATAAGCTGATAGGAACATTTGTAAGAGAGGCTTTTGCAATCCCTCACAATCTTGCTCTAGAGAATGTGGAATAAACAAAAGCTGAGCAGGTATGGCCCCTATCTTTGTTGTAACAGTGGACAGACAACTGGAAAAAAAATCTACCACTATTATCACACATTCTTTTAAATGTTTAAAGGTATGTTATTGCCAAAGACTTCTACAGTGGTCTTTTATCTATTTAGGCAGAGCAACCGAAATGACAATGACATGGCAAACAACATTAGGCTGAAAGTACTGAGGAGCAGATCCTGCACAAGGTGACTATTTCCTGCCCCAATGCTCTCTGTTGGGTTTTTCTATCAAAACAAACTGTCTTACAGGGCATTCCCTCCTTTTCACCACTACGCTCTTGCACTGTGGTGAAAGACACTGGCATATCCAAAGGGCACCAGAGTTCCACAGTCCACTGGGTGCTTCAGAGAGGAACAGCATAGAGTTACTTTCTGGTTTCAGGAACAGCCCTTCCCCTGGCACATTTAATAACCTGGCTGGATGTACAATTTGTGTATTCAGATAGGAAGCTTTCACTTTCATGTATAATTTATGTACCAGAGGAAAAAATGTGCACTGACAAATTAGTCTTTTCAAAAAAACAAGGGTTCAACTATTGGGGAAGGAGGGGATACATCTTGCAGTACACTCCTTGAGAGAGTTTAAATACTGTATGCCAGAAATTATCCTCTTTGAGCTTCGTTGACCTTTGATCTGAAGAACTCACTGGCCTTGCTGCTCCAGGGAATTATCCTTTGAAATCAGTTACTCATTTTGGAGCTCAAATGAAATGGGGAAATCTGGTGATCTCATCCTGATGTCAACTTTCATTCAGCAAAGAAAAATGAGATCTAAATGAGGAAACTTTAAAAGGGAATATGGGATATTAAAATAGTATTTACAAGTGATCAAATAATGTGTCTGTTCATATATCCCCATGTGCCTTATCCAAACCCAATGCACATTTAAAAATACATACTGTTTTGTCTGAGAAGGGAAGGATAAGTCTTTGGTATCTTGCTTCTATACTTAGTTTTGACTATTGACACGTGCTCAATTTCATGAAGGATACAAACACATGCTGAACCCACTTATAAATAAAATGAGAATGTCTGCTTGGGGCAGTTAAAACTGGCAGCCTGTAAACAGAGATCCACCAGTGAGCTGCATGCCAAAGTTCAGATATATTCACAATGTGAGCTTCCTTTCAGCTCTGCCAATGATATTAAACTGGGCCAGACAAGATAGCTATCTCAAAGGAGTGTGGAGAATTAATAGACTTGTGTTTCCAAAGTCTAGGCCATCAGAAATAGGTCCATGTACAATATATCATCTGTGCAAAAATACTTTACTTACCTCCCCACTCAGATAACAAGTTCTGACACAGAAAACGTGCTACATAGACAAATACCCTTGTTGTGGGAATCCACAACTGGAGGGGAAAAGAAGTATATATATTGCTTCTCATGGGAATAACCATGTGCTCTCAAAAACAATGTTCCCTAAAAGAATGTTTCATGAATTGAAATACTGCATATGTTTTCTTTATTATGTTCTTTCCTTGTTCATTATTAATGGTCTTGTATTCACTTCTATAACCTTAAGACACTATAAAAATGCGTCTGGACAATATTTGAAATTGGAAGGACAATAAAGGAAAAATATTGAGTTGGAAAAATTGTGAAATACCATTCTTTCATGAAAAACAAACTGACTGGCTTAAGTGTACTAGCAGATGTTTCTCTCTATCATTGTTAATTACTACCATGCAATTGTTCCTAATTGAAGTGGGGGAGGAAGAGAGGGAGAGAATGAACACTAGCTTAAAGATATCAAGACTCATGCCAGAAGAATTAGGGTTTTTTCCCCCAGGTTTTTTTTTTTCATTCCTAAGGGAAAGGGTAATAATTCAAAATGCTCCTTAGGAATCACCAAAATAACCGAGAAATAAGGTAAACTGCTGTGCTGTGTGTATTGAATGAGCATAGGATAGTAAGCTTCAGGCAGTCAAACCATTCTTCTCTCGCCTCCATCCTGCATCTGAGAATAATGGAGGAAAAAAGGAAGCACCAAAATAGAGCTGCACTCAGGTGGAAAAGTGACTGTTTAAACTTTCACCCTCACCCAGGTGGTTTGTCATTCCACATTTCTCAAAGGCTCATTCCAGCAAAGCACCATGCTCTTTATCAAATGATCTTCCTTCTCAGAGTAAGGAGAGTTTCACTCTGTTTTTCAACTGTACTTAGCATTAACAGGATCCTGTGGCCAGAATCAAAGAAGGATGCGTCTCTGATGGATGTTCAGGTCTAAGTCATGGCTGCCAACCCCAAATTTGCACAGCAGTTAGGAGAAGTCAGGCTAAAGACAAACTACTTCAGAGCCTCTTTGCGATGACAACTATCCCAAAAGGTATGTGATTATCACATTGCCTTAATTCAAAAAGCAGAACTGTGGGAGAAGCTATGCAACTCTACAATGATGAATCATGACTGGACATTACCAGTGATGTCTTAACCCTATCTTAATGGCAAGGCAAAATTGGAGAATTGACAAAAATGGCATTTATGAAAGTCAGCATCTGGCATACATGAAACCAAACCTTTGAAGTGAAATAGTATTATCCTTCCTCTCACGTTGGACAGACTGGATTCCACAGCAATTGTTCAAAACTACTACCAGAAACATAGGGACAGAATTATGTGTACATGGGGAAAAACCAAACCTTGAACCTGAGACTTGTGGGGCAGTAGGATGAAAGGAAAATTTAAAAATGATGTATCAAGACATGGAGATGAAGTTATCAACACTTCCATAACAGCTCAAATTGACCTTCAGTAGCAATATTTGACTCATGGAATTGAGGAAAGAGCTGACCCAACTGAGTTCCATAGGAAAATTCCTACTGACATCAGTAGGTTAAGTGTTTCCTTTCCATTTACAGATCTAGCAGATGCAGCAGAACTTAGAGACTATGACAACCAAAGGGATAAAAAGAGAATTAATTTCATTGTTTTTTTTAGGAAGTCTCTGTGTTCTAAATTGTCTGGTTCTGTCAACACTTTTTTCACTGCAAATCAGGATTGACAAACATAACTGACATTCCTCACTGACTGCACAACACCCCGAGCAGTAACAGCCACGTTTGAAAGTGTAAACTGAGGGGAAGTCCTTTAATTAACAATTACATTCACATTCAGATTTCACTTTTAAGTTATCCTAGAGGCCACGGATTAAGAAATATCACCCCCATTAAGCTCACATTTTGTTTTAATCCACTGAGTTAATTGAAATGCATCCCTGAGGGAGAGGGATGCTTGGGGAAAGGTCCTCTTCTCCAGTGGCAAATGAACATAGGGAGAATGGGACCAGGAAGAGAGTAACATTCCTGTTCCACAGCCACCAGATCAAGTGTGTAGGAAAACAGGCTTGTCCTGGGTCAGTGCCAAAAGCATGTATTCAACTTTCCCTGTCTAAAAGCTGAAGCTGATGAATTAGACACACCCTTCAAAACAACAAAGATCAAACTGCCTTCTCTGAAACTTATTGTAGGGAAATTAATTGTCCGTTTTAAGTCCAGTGGGACAAGCCAAAACCAATTTAGCAGAAGCTGTACTAGTAGTGCCTTATACCGGTCTGGGATGGGTATTTCAACCTGAAAATATGGAGAGAAGTCATGTTCTTCTATTTCATGGTTTCCTGCTGAAGGTCACAACACAAATAAAGGTTCAATTGCACACCACAGGGTGAAAAAGCCCAAGATTGTCACAAGACTTACTGCCAGAACCTGACCAGGGGAAGGCAGAGCTGAAGGGCAGTGACTCAGACCTTGTGACAGCTTGCAAAAAACAAAACACAAAACAACAAAAAGAGAAAACCGAAACATATTTAATCACTCAGGCATCAAATAATAATTCCAAATGACATGACATCACTATGACATTGAGGAGTGGCTAAACTGAAATTCACTCGAATATTCAGAAAACATCTTCTATTGGTAATAAAATTTAGTCAAACTCACAGGTCTGTGCAACACCACCTCTCTTAAAGGTTCAATTCCTTTTGCCAACCCCAATTATTTGACATTTTTAAGTAGAAGCATTTTCAAGCCCTGATACAGAATCATAGGATTCTGTCTAGGTCTGCCTTGCCTTTTTTTTTTTTTTTGGCCATTATGTCAGGCAGGAGGGGAGGGTGGGGTGGATTGTATTATTATTTCTTACAAAAAAACCTTTTTGTACTAAAGATGCACATACAAAGGACAATATGGTCTCTCTCTGCTAGCTAGGGTGTAACTCCTACGTGCTTAAACACTAAACCTAGATTTCTATACACTCTTTCTGGAGTGAGTTGCTAAAGGAGGGAGTTTGCTGAATTTTGCCAGATTATGATTCCCTTTTCCAATTAGTTCCCCAACTGGCTGTATTTCATCAACAGAAACTGCCAGAGTAAATGCCTTACTTGACCATCTTCACCCAATACACTTTGATGTTCAGTTCTCAAGCTTCAAAATACCTTTTGGATGAAGATCAGACAGCACGAAACAGAATTACTAATTAATTAAGCAAAGTTAAATTTTAAACACTGTTTGTTGTGTTAGCCAAAAGCCCGAACAGAACAGTCTTTTGTTTTTCCTTCCTCATTGGAGATCAAAGAAGATCATTTCTCACTCCACTTTCCCCCAGGAAAATGCCTTGCCTTTAACCCCACAAAAAACAAACCAAAACCAACAACAACAAAAAAAAAACAAACCAAAAAACAAGGAGCAAGGATAACATGACAACGGGAAAGAATCTCCCTAAGCTTTGGTCAGAATAGTTCAGGGTGATACCTGTAGCAGTAGGATTTGTGTTTGATCAGTAGACATATCAAAAGCCACATGAACAGAATGCAATCTGCTGTAACTATCTGTATCATTTAACATGGGTAAGTACTTCTTCTTAAGTGAAAATTGTCACTGTCATATGGACCACTTACCACTTTCTAACAATATTATGTCCCTGGAGCTCTGAAGGGGCCTGTGAAGCACTGAATTCTGTTGCTGAACAGTGACAGATGGGGATATCAACTGATCACTTGTGACTGACTTAAAGCAAAAGAATAAAGACTTCTCTGAAGATGGTCATTCACTGATTTTTGTTAGTAGCTGGTAACAATTTTGCTTTTTGAAAATTCCTTCTCAGTGTAAGTTGCAGATATGCATGTTCACATAAGATTTTCTGTCTTGAATTTCCTTTGTCTCTTTGGGTTCCCTTTTTTCCCCTGAGATTCACAAGGGAAGAAAAAAAAGAAAGAAACCCAGCCACTACATAACCCTTTATTCAAATGAAGGCTGAGTAGGTAATGTTATTAATAATGTAGGCTTTGATATCAATTCACTCCCATCTAACTTAGATGTTCAGTGGGAAAATCGTGTTTCTACCACCTCTGCTATGATAATGGGGCCTCTAAAGGTACCTGAACTCTAACAGTCATTTCATCGGAATTGCTTCCCATGGGGAAGAATGTCACCCTGACCCTCACAACGCTAACCTTTTATGGAGAGCAATGTCATCAGCCTGTACTGTATCATTATTTTGGCTGTGATGAATCAGTTGCACGACTGACAGCTCTTTCATAGTTAATATTCAGAAGTAGGTTCAGTGTTCCCACACTCAGAACTCCATATTACTCTGAGAGGTGGGGGAGGAGGCAACACAACTGAAAACCATTATTGTGATTAATATCAACAGGTCAGCATATACACGTGCACATACAAGCATACATCTCTTTCCCTTTTCACATTTATACATGGGTAAGGAATGATATGAGGTGATACTCAACACACTGCAAAATATGCAGAGAAATAGAATTCATCAAAGCTTGACCCAACCACACAAAGTTTAGAGAGCACACAGGATCTCATCACAAGAAATTATTCCCATAGAGGAAAGGTGGGTATCTGGTCACTGTTATCAGTTATGTACAGTACAGCCTAAAGACCTAAACCAGAGATGGAAGCCCCCCATACTACAAACTGCATGACTTGCAGAAGGGGAGATGGTTTTGAGCATGCTTTGGAGCATGCTTACAGGACAAGCCAGACCTTCCTGTTGCTCTAGAGCGCCCATGTGTTTTGCAACTCAAGATTCAGCTTTCCACTTTGAGCTACTCCTTTGGTGGAAGATCCTGTAATATTCTCCTATACACTGTCACTGTGAATTTGCCTTCGAATGTAGCGTCTTGAAATCTGGGCAGCAATCACTACCTGCTAGTGGGTCCTGTGCAGCCAGTCCTAGAGGGCACAGGCAAACAGGACAGGACATCTGGGTGTTCTGTGCAGCTCCCAGAGGGTCCTGCAGCAGCACAGTGAGCAGGTTCACCTGAACCCTGCTTTGCCAAGAATACCCTTCCCCGCCTGGCTGGCTCCACTTTCTGTAAAGCCTCCTTAAAACAACAAAACCGGGGTCTGCAGCACCACACTTCAGCTTTATGCCTCCAAATCCTTAGGTTGGACTGTAATTCACTCCTAAATACGTCTTTTGCACAGAGTCCAGGGCTGCCTTGGCTCCCCTCGGCAATGCCCCTGCCAGCGCTGAGCCCTGTGTGCAGCCCCAGCTGCAAGGCACAGCAACACTCTCCACTCCTCCAGAGCCCCGTGAAAATTCCTTGTGGAGCAGCTTTTTACTTCTGGATAGTTTGTTTTACAACTAATATTCTCTTCCTCTCTTTCTGTTACCTTTACAGTTTTAAATCCTTTTTGGTACAAAGTTGAGCACTCTGGATGAGGTATTTTATTGGTGAAAGGACCTGGACTGCTGGATCAGATTCATAAAGCAAGAAAAAACTGATTGCTGGTTTAGTTTGTTGTTGTTGTTTTTGTTAGGCTGGGGATTGGGACTTTCCATCTAACAAAAGCAGCTGGACTCCAAGCTCTTTCAAGACTAGAAATGTTGCTTCAGGTTCATTTCCACAACCCCATAGTGCTGCATTTTTTATTTGCTTTTACTCACAAACTAGTTGTGGTTACAAAAAAAAAAAACTACCAAAAAAAACTTGTCTTCCAAACAAATGACATTTTATCTCTTTCTCCACAGGAGAATAAGGTTGACTGCTACTTGTGCTTTGAGGTTTGGATGTGATTGAGATGAAACATCTGTTAAGAAAAAAGGTGTGGGGGGACTTTTTTTCTGCTAAAAATATCATGCTTTTTTTTTCCACCAAACTTGAAACATGTGATGAAATTCAACTTTTAAAATATAACCCTGGAGCTACTTGAAACTATAAAAGTCTCCTCAGTATCTGAGGCAAGTCAGAATTTCCACTGTTCAAGCTGGGCTTTTATGAAGAGCAGACTTTAGAAAAAGCTGTAATCTGTCTAGGTAACAAAGGGCACTTGTTCTGCCTGGTGAGGTAAAACTTTGGGTTTCTGTAGCTACTGCAGCAGAAGTGGAGTTGAAACACACAAAAAGCACCCTGACTGATACACACTTTGAATTTGGAACAGCAACTGGCAAAGCAATATTCTTGTCATGAAAATTGCCTCCATAGGTCTGCATCTACACACTTGAGTGTTTGGAAGGTTCAGCAGGAGGACAGGTTGCTGTGGCTAAAACTCTTTGGCCCCAAGGGGCAGGCTTCTATCAAGCCATCTACATAAAACAATGGCTCCTAAATTCAGTCCCAGAAATGCAAGAATGATATGATTCTGTCGTAATGTGTATCCTCCCATGAGACACTCTGGGATATGAAATCCCTTTGGGCAGGAGAAAAGAGCCTTAACAGGAGCATATACAGAGAATCTAAACAAAAACCTATTGCAGAAAGCTACCAAAACCCAGCAAAGGCAGCACTCAATCTCAGTTGTCTGGCCACATCATGGCTGAGTTAAACACAAGAAAATTTGAATTTTAGGAATGTTTTGGGGTTGCAGCAGGACATATTGCCTATTAAATGCAGCATTCAAGGTTTCTAAAAATGAGCACAGTGTTTCATGCAAAGGCAAGGGATCTCAAACAAATAGGTTGTCTTCTGAAATATCAAAGGCCAAAATTTCTTTCAATTACAAGCACACAAAACTGGAATAATTCCATGAACACTAGCATGAGAGTATTATCTGGTCCAAAATCTTTCCCTGGAAATAAACACCAGCCTTCATATGGGTATAAAAAAAATGCAAAAAAAAAAAAAAAAAAGAAAGAAAGAAAGAGAGAAAGAAAAGAGAGAGTCACAAGAGAGTCAGAGAAGAATGGCATTTTGACTCACTTTTCAAAAACATGTTTAATAAAACCTCCATGAACTGTGGTCAAAGCTACAAGAAAAATAACTGGTAATAATCATTGCTGGGAAATTAAAAGTAGAAAAGGACCTTTGTTCAAGTAGAATAAATGAAACCACTGGTATTCATCATGTTTCCAGAGATTGTTTTCAAACTCCTGACTTGTTCCCATATTTCATTCTTTGTTCTTGGTGGTGGATGTCCTGGGGCAAAGTTTAAGTACATTTTTATATGGCTGCCCATGTACAGTAATGCAGCTTTATCTCTGTACCATGCACACTAGATCATCTGTCTCTCACGGATACACACAAGACCATCAGTTTGTCAAGGCACATCTGATGGCAGACACCACCTCCCAGGTCAGCCACCACTGCCGAGGCAGGAGAGCAGGACGTGCAGACAGACACAGGTAGTTGTGATACAGCCCAGCAGAGCTGTGACCCAGCCCTGCCATCCTCTGTGTTCAGTGTGACTGTTACCCAGCCAAGGCCAATGGCACAGCTTGTGCCTGTATGTGCTACAGCTCTTCCAGCTCCGAATCACAACACTGACAGTGCAAGGGAAACACCAATGTGCAAGACTGATTCAGTGAGTCCAGGTTACTGAGGACCATCCCTCACAAACCATGTGCATAGACCATGACCCTCATAATCCTGGCACTCGTTTCCCAGCACTATCTCAGCTGTGCTACAAGGTTGCTTCCCTTGCTCACCAATGTGAACAACCAGTTGGGTGCCAGCACTGTTGCCTGTGCTCTGCCACAATGTTTTGCTCATCTTTGGGATGTTGAAGGCAAACACATGAGCCCTCCTGCCTTTGATGAGATCTCCCTGAGCTATGTCCTTTTGTCCTTTAATTTTTCTGCTTCCCACACTCACTCTGATGGTCTGGCTCTCACATGCTACAAGAGAAGCACCTTGAAAGATCTGTAGACACGGACTCTTCAACAGGTATACCCACAGCCCACAACTACTCTGAGAGTAAATGAGTATTCTTACTGTTAATTGATTCTATTTTTAATGACCACTCAGAAAGAGCATTAGCCTCTCTAGGGAAGAAGGAAAAGTTGCCAGTCTTAGGTAGATGGAAAGAGCATGGAAAACCAACATTATTATTAATACCATTCACATAAAATTATTTTAAAGCTTTCCATGTTTAAAACGTTCATTAAGGATCAATTTTGCTTTTTTTTTTTTGAGGTGCTTATTCACTTCCCTTTTGATTATCGTGGTTTGTAACTGAAGTATTTTTTACACATTACATACAATTAAATTAACATTTGGCTTTCTTCAGTCACCATAAAGAATATAGACCACTTATAAGTTTGAAAGGCTTTCTTGTTGAAGCTCTCTCTCTCTGTCACATTCTAAAGAACAGAAAACCCCAGGCTGTATTCTCAGCTTTGCTGTTGTGTTCCTGAACCAAACATACAACTTGCTTGTGTTCAATATAACAACTTCCCAGCTGTGTAGAATGAGCTGAACTCAGAGATCAATGTGAAACTATTACTCACACCAGGTATGATCTTCCCAGTCTAAGGCAGAAGACTATAACCCAGAACATCCTCAAACCAGAGAAAAAACACATCATTTATCAAAACTCATTAGACAGAACCAGCAGGAGCTGGTGGGGTATCAGCTACAGGGAGTGATACCCTACATGCAGGGAACAAGTACAACACAGGGAGGGGAGCACATATCCTCCACACAGCAGCAGCTCAGTGTGAGGAGGAAAGCTCACCCTCCAAGGTGTCCTAACAGCCCACTTTTCACTGCCTCTCTGTGCTCCCCTTGCCAACATGGGTGGGAGCTGTTAGACACTGTAAAGGTTCATTTGGAAACACCTGGAGACCACTAACTCATTACATACAGACCATGGGCAACTGTTGAATGGCAACAGTCTTTCATCACTACTGACCTGGCTGCACTTGAAACAGCAGCTCTAGAAGTAAAAGCTTCTGATCCAAATACCAACCCCTCTCAACTGGAACAGCTAATGTTAAGAAACACTTGTACAATTTTATATTTTTTTTAACAAATTTTTTTAAAGTGCCTTATGCCGTAAGATTTTCCTCCCACTCATGGCAGGCAGCCTACCTGCTTCTTATAATTTCCTGGATCTGTGCACAACCACAGGAAAACTTCTGCTAATCCTACCAGTCTCATGTTCTTTGGTGACTTTTATTCTAACTGCCAAACTAAGCAGTTCTCTCTTGGCACTCTCCACTGCTCCTTCCTCCCCATACCCCCACGTCCTTCGGTACTCCTTCCAGTTCACAGTAACCAGCTTATCAGCTGCCAGCTCCAGCAGGGACTTGCTGCTTGTCAGATACTGCTGGCTGGTGCCCGTGGGTCACCCTGTAGCTTAAGATGTTTTTCAG
The DNA here is from genome assembly GCA_013396695.1 of Sakesphorus luctuosus. Classification (NCBI taxonomy): domain Eukaryota; kingdom Metazoa; phylum Chordata; class Aves; order Passeriformes; family Thamnophilidae; genus Sakesphorus; species Sakesphorus luctuosus. Next base: position 1,742,687 of record VWZD01001014.1, on the reverse strand, counting down.
AGTTGTTTCATGCCCTGTGGAGCAGCAGGAAAGGATAAAGCAGAAACCTCTTGAGACCTGAAAGAATACAGCCAGTGAGCAAGTGATCACCAGTCTGAGGTGATCACATAGCATATACTCATGCATAGCAAATCTGTGGTAAGTGCATAGGATTAGCAACAAGTCATTAAAATGCAGAGTTCCCTTATAACATTCAACAAGGCTAACCACAAGAGCACTTTCAAGGTGGAATTATTAGCACTCTGTTTATAGAGTTAGTGATTTGGTTTAAGAACCTGAGAGAGAAGGGACCTTAAATTTCTGCAAAGCACCAAGCCTGCATCAATAGTACTAGATAGGTAATAAAAATGGTGCTGACATAAAGCAAGATGTAAACAATGCCTTTTCTATAAACACAATGAGATTTCATGTATATAATATACAAAAACTTTTTAAGCTTCAGAAAACAAATTAAATAACCATCATAACTGAAGGCACTAACTAGAGAGAAGCATGGAGTCTGCAATAACTGCCATTTATTGACCATTCATAGCTCAGCCTAGAACAATACATTAGTTTATTAGAGCTAAAACATTAATGAAGTATGGTAAAAGGTGTCTCCCAGGCAAACAGAAGGTTAGCTAAAACAAGTTAAAATGCTTGTTGAAGTTTTCCTTTGCTGACAAGTTTATAAAAACTTTGGGCCCAGGTACCATACCTTGCCATCCTTCCTCTGAGCTGGCAACCCAACAGATATTCTTCCAATTACCAATTTTAGAAACAACTCCAGGAACTAAAGCCTTCACCGAATTTTTCCTGAATGGAGAGATGGGGGAAAGGCAATTATCTCACATAAAAGCAGCCCTACTGTGGGGTGCAATGGGGAAGGATACTCCTCTCAGGCTCTCCCCTTCACCTGCAGCCCCAGATGAAGGACTGACTGGACACATTAGTAATAACTTGAAAAAACATATAGTAAAATAACTATAAAAATATTTAATTTAGATATGTTAACAATATAAGGAATTATTTTACTGCCTTGTTGAATACAGAATGCCTTATTTGCAGGTTTAAAAATTCCATCATGTCCTGTAAATATGTGAAAAGTGCAACAAGTAGCTCTTTTACAGATATGCCAGATTTTTTTTCAGCAACAACATGTGCTTTGAACTCTGCTGAGGGTTCTCTAATATTTATGGGCAAGAAGATGACCTGAATAATTTGTCTTTTCCAGTACCAGAACAAGGAACATCTTACATCTAGGGATTTGGACACAACCCATGTGGGAAACATATAAAAAACTGGGTTTGTTGTTTCAGGCCAAGTTCTGTCACTGCTTTCAAGAGGGCTTTGGATATCACGTTCAGATAAGGCACCAGGAAGGCTTGGATCTTCTCCAGTCCTTTGTTGAGAGACTAATAATCAAGACATCACCCTTGGCTGACAAATGAAACAGGGAACAGATTGCTGTCAGTGTAAGAGGCAGCTCTTCTGACAGGTACAGGACTAGATTGATCTCTAGAGATGCAACATTCTGATTAGTAGAAAGACTTCAGTCAGGCTTTTCAGGAGAACAGTGACATGAGAAGTGGCATTAAGGCATAACTATTTGGGATGATAGGTTAGGTGTCTCCTGATGGGTCACATATCTCACCCTGAGCTCAGGGTGAAGCTCAAGACTTCACTGTGAACTCAAAAAGGCAGCAGAAGTAGACTGACAGCTGTATCCCACTGGGCAAAAAAGAGCTTATATTGAGACAAGGAGGAAATCACCCCTTTATACAATCACACTGCATCAGAGGGATATTTTTCTTTCTGAACTAAACTTTTTGAAAAGCTTTCAAATGTTCAAGTGATAAGAAGGAGAAACACCTGTTCAGTTCAGAAAGACACGGAGTGGTTAAGATAAGAGTATTCTCCCAGTCTACAAGATTTAGCTGTGAAAATTTCCCAAAGGGTCCAGCAAAAGGAGGTAAAAAAGTTCTGGAAAACAAGAGCAGGACTCTCAAACAATTCATTAGAAGCTTACTTATGCGTTGAAGAGCAGAGTGAGAACTTGGATGTCATTATTGAACACAAATAGTAGATATTTTTCTGAGCCACCTATGTGTTCTTCATGACAGAAGAGTGACTTGCTGTTTGATGCTGCATTCAATTCCTGCCTGCCATTTTAACTTCTCTGCTGACAGAAAATGGAAAATATCTCCCAATGTTTGTGCTCGTTTTTGTGACTTCTTCCAGACCCACCTCCAGTCATTTAGTTCTGTCTAGGACAAGGAAGAGAAAATGTGAGCGCTGCACAGGACGAGTGATGAAGCATGTTGTCTCCCATGCAGAAATTGTGAGACAAGAAAGTAGAAACACAAGACATTTGTACACTACCACATCAGATTGCACAAGTAGTCTAAGTTTGGCAAGTGGGAGTGTCTGAAATGCAATGGGAAATCACTTGGAATGAAAGATGCACATGAACCCACTACAGAACCTATATCCAGCATGCTCAATTGTTGAGTTAGTAATAAAAGAGGAAGAAGGAAACCAGAGTCAGAGTAATATGCGACTGAGGCTTTCAGCTTCCATTGGTGTCTTTTATCTAAGGAAATCACTGACCACATAAGAGAAAATCCAAAAATTTCAATTTAGTGACTTGCCCAGCACCAAAATCAAAGGCAGGTGGTGGGTATAATAGACAATACTGGTCAAACTGTTTCTTTCTGCATAGCACTCAGTAAACAGAGTTGCCGCTATTGAGTTCTAACCTCTTGTCATGCAGCAACATTGAGTCAACAATCCGCTCTCATGGCTTAATGCTTTTGATGTTTACTTTGTTCTTTGTACAGTTCAAAAGAAAGCACTAATGCACCAGTCCTCTTACCAAATACAATCTTAATCCCAGAATCCCGAGCCTTTTGCTGTTGGCCAGTTAAGTCTGTTAAGACGAAAGGATTTGATCAAGCTTTACATAACAACACAGAAGTTAAATCCAGCAAAGAGAGTTCTTTTTATCTGTACTGCTCAGACAGCTGAGAGAGGGGAAAAAAGAGAGGGAAGGAAAAAAAAAAGGTAATGAACTTGGCTGTGTAAAACAAACTGAGGAATTCAATTATTTCTCTTACTGCCACTTTGTCTTTTCAGTGAGAGTCTTCTAAAGAACTCAGATTCATTCTCCAGTAAAGCTTCTGAGTGCAAAGGCTGTCACTTTCCCCAAAACCAGAACTGTGGCACCTGCTGTGCTTTTCTGCAAATCTGAGAAAATGCTTCTTTTTCTTTTTTTTTTTTTTTTTTTTTTTTGCAACCCCACTATATATTTATGAAGGCAGAATATAGCTCATTGATGTATGGTATTTGGTAGAGCTGGATTCAAGCCTTTGTTTTGCCAATCATGTCCTGTGTGAGTTTGGTCCAACCAACTGTTTTCCAGGTTACAGCTCTCTGAAACTGGCCATCAGTGATTTTGGCTCTCTCTTATGACACATGAATGTGTAATCATGCAGCACATATATTATACCAGTATGTATGTAACGATCACGAGGCAGCAAAATAAAGGCAGAAAGACTTTCAGATGGAAAGATTAATCTATATTCTAGGATATTAATTATATTTTCCCACAGAAATATTTCTATGCAGAGGAGAAGTATGACAGTGGTCATCCTGTACCTCTGTCACACACAATTCAAACTGTCCTCTGACAAAGATCTCAAATCATGTTTCAGCTTCACTTTGTGCTAATATCACAATTTTATGCCAGTACGAAGCACAGTCATTAAAAATATAATGCCAGTAGAAACTATGAAGTCATACAATAAGGGTGCTTTAACATAATGTTTGTAGTGTTGTCTGATAATAACATGATTTTCAATATTCCATTCAAATAGGAAGTGACTAACACTGTCCCCAGGATGGCAAGCATAGCCTGGAGATCTGAGAGCAGAAGGGATGGGGATCAAGCCTTGACAATCCACACACAGTTGCCTAAGCACTGGGTGGGAACAGTCATCTTCCTCCCAGATGGAAAGATGCCACAGAACAGCTCTTCCCCAGTGACAGCACACAAAGGATGGACCACCTGGTATCTAAATCTGATCTTCACTACTCAGCTACTTCATAACAAATGAGATGCATTGGAAGTAATAACATGAAACTGCTGAAAGACTGGAATTACAGCAACCTAAAAGGTTTTACACTCTAATAAAAACAATCCTGCTGCTGACTAGTTTGGAAATATTATATATTGAATATTATGTTTGCTGCAAGACAATTCTACATAACCAAGAGAGAAATAATTAAAAGGAAGGAAAGACAGAATGAAACAAAGAAAATGAAATTATTCACCTTGCTGACATTTAATATCCTGTGTGAAGCAGTTTCTCCTATAATTCTGAAATTAAAAAGCTACCCTTTATTAGTGTTATGTCGCACTATGGGTACGTAGGAAAACTGTGGTGAAGTTAAATGCGGAAACACTCAAAAAAACTCCATCATGGCAGGCATATTTTGCTATTGTGATTAAGAGTAGCCCACAAGCACCAGCTGAAATTGAGCTCCTATGTTACAGCATATAGAAGGGAATATTCGTTGTAAACTACAGAGATGATAGAGACATGGAATCCAGGAAACATGGAATATTAACACATTTCATGGGTAAGGAACTGGAAGGGAAGACATTATTAACATAGGGTATCTTTCAAGTTCTGTTTAAACAGAGTACTAGAAACAAATAACTGGATTATAAAAGGGCATAAATTTCCAGGCTAAGCTTGACATAGTTCATTGCGCTAAATAAATTGGGCGTATTGTTTCCAATACCCTATAATATAAATACATCTCATACAACCACTTGTTATACTATATGGTTTCTGACGTTTCATTTCCTTGAAAAGAAGGAGTAACAAACTAATCTCCTCCATTCATCAACCCCTACTTGCCCAATTGAAGTTCAAGATACCTCAGATGTGTTCTCTGGCACACAGAATACAGCATTCATACTCAAGGTCCCCAAAGGCCATTCCCACCACAGCAGCAATTCCATCTCAACTGCCTCACAGAGGAGGAGTTGAAATGTAAAGAGTTGTCCAAGGCAATCATGATTCCATTCATATTCAAGAAAAATATGTTTAGTAAGAGTGTCTAGTCTGTACTAGAAATGAATGTAGGAGTTTCTAAGTCTGATCTGTGTAATGCAGAAGGGAGTGCAGCACATCACATAACCCAATGCTGACATTGTCAGTGACTGCATTTGCCACCTCTGCTCAAGACATTCACAATTGCTACCAATGTCAACAGAAGTACCCAGAAAAGAATTGTGAGACCTTGAATTAAAACACTTGGTCCCTGTGATACAACTGGGTGACTTTTTTCGATACCAGTGGTAGCAGATACAGAAATAATATCTTATTTCCATCTTAACAGGTTTTTTTGACAAACAACACATCAGTAGATCAAGAACTGTGCTTTCAATACACACATCCTCACACCGATTGGTTCACTAACTTACTCCAATATGCCTTTATATTAACCAAGATATTTTGTTCTTTAAATACCTTCTAGATGGAAGTGCTCATCACCAATAGTGTCTCTGTAGCCTTCCCCAGATAAATCCTGTTTAGAAGAAAAAACCAAAAATTAATGACAAATATACTATATACAAGGCGTTAACAATATGTATTTATTATTGCCAGAATTAGTTTAAAATGAGATTCTGTTTTCCAGGAAAGAAGTCAATCATTTTATGAGTGGTAATCAAATGTATTTGGTGCTATTTTACAAAACTCTGGACATACCTTTGGACAAAAATTTAATGGAGATGAATTGACAGTAGAGTGGAAAGAAAAAGAAATGTTCATATTTAAATAATTTTACAAAGTGGATTAATATTTGGCATTTCAATACTCTGTCAATCAATCAAGTTAAAAAAATTCCAAACAGAAATGATAAAGGAGAAATAAGCCCTTCAATACCTACAGAGGAACATTATTGCTTGATTCCACCAACAAATAGAAAACTTTCATATGCCAGAGGTCACCCAAGAAAAGCAGACACCAGATTCTGATGAGCTGCCTGATCCTTCAGTCCCAAAATTCATGAAATTTTTTCAGCCCCAGAACATCTAGAACAACACAGAAGCAGAAGCCATAGATATGCAGATGAACTTATCTCAGACCCAAAAAACATTCCTCCAGTGGTGCTGAAGTCGTAATGAAGGGCATCAGTGGGATTTGGAGCTAATCCCAGTTACAAAGACCCTGAAGAGCATTCTTACTCCCTTACTAGCTGACCGTTCCACCTCCATCATCCCAGCCCAGATAAACCATAAGCAATGCCAGGTCTCCTTATGCCCTGCCTTCTCTCATTCATTCCAGAGGCCTTGGCATCACCAGAACACCGCTGACCTTACATGAGAGTCTCACTCCCTAGATCCTCCACTAACACCCTCTGCCACTGATAAACAGTTGTGCCAAAGAAGGATATGGGCCCCAAAAGCTGGCATGCAGCAGTCACACCAGTTCAACTTCACCTGCAGGGGCACACCAGGAACACAGAGCCAGCACCCTCAGTATCAGTCTGTGAGCTGGAAGTTGACAGTACAGAGACTTTTTTGTACAGTAAGGGAATAACCTGTGAAAATTAATGTTTGGTTGCATTCATTAGCTTTATTGTTAAGGAATTTGATCAAGATAAAGGCAGTTCACCTCTTTTTCTTTAAAAAGTTGACGGAGGTTCTTTGCCTTCCACATGCCAAAATGTTATTCTTTGAGATTAGTTATAACAAAGTAACTAAGCCACAAAAACATATCTTAGGAATTCTTCAGTATCAATTTCTGCAACAGAACATTAAAAATTAGATTTCACAAACACTACTGGATAGCTAGCCCAGAAACCTTGAAAATACTGTCTGTTTACAAGCAGGTCCCCTGAAGTAAAGTTAGAACTCACAGGACAACTGGCTCTGAGGAGTGCTGGCAATCTGGCCTGGAATGCTGCGATACTGCACTTCACAATGCTGCTATCAAAGCCATCGTTCTAGATTTAGTTTTGCAGGTAGCAAATAACAAAGAAAAAAACATAAAAACTCCACTATTTTTGTTCTAGTTAAAAAGGTCTCTTTGTCTGGGTATGTGCTGATTAATGTCAATCATTACCTTAAACATTACAGAGGAAACAGAGAATTAAAAGAAGACATAAAATGTTGGCATGACTTATCATATTTTGGCAAGATGATGGTCTTGCCAGGGCCACCTAAAGGTTAATATGCTTTTGTTTGATCAAATTCCCCCATATCATCATTTTCCATGCAGCTCTGAGAGCACATCTCTGACTGCTTTCATAAATAACGACATATAGAAGTGACTCTGCTGTGCCACAATGCTAAATAACTGTTTTGTTTGGGTTGTAGGGTTTTTTATTTGTTTCTTTGTTTGTTTGTTTTGTTTGTTTGTTTTTTAACAAAATGCAGGAAACCTGCTCCCTAAAAAACCCCCAAAACCAAAATATTTCTGTTAACCTGGTCAGCAGTGAGTAGGTATGGCCTTACTTGTGGTGTATCCCTGAGTATAACACTATCTAGATCGTAACCTTTACCTCCTAAAATTTTACAAAGCAAGCACTAAATCTGGGTATCACACATTGCCTGTTAAAATGATGTCATTAATCTCATCTTCTACAAAGCTCACAAGTCATTAATTTTTATGATTTTTCAAAAGACATCACTTAAAAATGAGCTTACATTTGTTGATGCAAAATGCACTATCAAGTAACTCAAAGGAAAACAGTGGAAGACAGAAAGTGTAAAACAGCAGAGTGAAGCATTAATATTCATTATGCTAGCTTCCTTATTTTCTCACTTTTAATCATTACATGGGTCTTAAGCAAATATGTTTTATATTCCAGTCTAGTTTCACTCCTTCTCTAGCTTCTAGTTATTTAAGTTAAAGTAGTAACTTAATGCAAGCAAATTTCCAGTAAGTGTTTCCGCCTTGAACCAAATTATTATAAATTAACACAACCTAAAAAGTGTTTTCATGCTGTTGAACCGTAATATACCTGTTAGACATTACATAAATTGACAATCCATCCCGAAACTGATGAGAGTATCGTTTGAACATTTAGTGACACATTTAAGCAGAATTCCTCAGCTTCCATTCAAATGTGTTCCTCTCTGTGACTAAGACTATGACATGTATTATCTTTGATAGACAGGAATGTATCTGCAAAACATGTGGGCTTTTACAGGAAAAAAAATGCAGGGGAAAAAATATACTCTCTCTCATTCATCTTACCATCATTAACTCTTCTGTCAAAAAAAACTGCAAGGGAGTTACCTGAATATTTTTAACATCACCAAGACAGATGCCACAACCTGGATAAGCACCAAAATATATCTGCTTGAGAAAAGGTCTCTGGGCAGTGCATATAAACTCACACTCAGCAGAAAAGTACAAAATCTCAGAAAGCATCAGAGAAAACAATTCTGTCTGCAGCTCATACTGCATAATGGAGTATTTCCCCAGTGACATGTATGAATTGCCTTGAAGTGAATAAAACACAGCAACCCAAATTCACAGAGTGGACTAGAGCAAAGGAAAAGGGCAAATGTGTAAAACAGAACTCACAGCTCAAGAAACTCTAGTGGGAAGCAAATGTTAGTCAGGTAGGAATATCTGACACTGGGAAGATGGTGTTCGAGCACAAAGCACCCACGGGCTCCAGGGGGTAGAGAAGCCAAGCAGCTGCTCTGTGCTCAGTCAGGCTCTACCGTGCAGTCCTCAGTGCCCGTGCCATGGCAGGAGCCCAGCCCGTGGCAGCATCGGGGCCCGAGGGCAACAGCAACAACATTTAGGTCATAGGCAGTTGTATATCACTGTCCTGACACGACGTTTTAAATCACAGCACTGCATTTTCAGACTGGAACACTGAGTCATGAAACAACCAAAACCAGATGTACCCTGTGAAATACTGTAGAAATGAGGTCAGCAAGCACTTGAAAGAATAAAGAAAAGAAACATTTACATAGAAGGATTATTCCAGCATGCCATCACTATGGCTTGCTAAACAGGAACTCATCTAGAGTAAGTGTCTCTACCTCACCAGGAGTTTCCCAAATAAATAAGTTGGCCTCTGTTATCTACTAACACAAATCACACTGCATGACTAAGATTCAGGCTCAAACATCTGCTTCAAAACTCAGAACAGCTGGCTGCCCGGCCTGGGCAGGAAGGACCTCGTGTCTCATATGTCCCATTCTGATAGGTGCCGCTGTGCTCAGCTCGGACTTCAGAGGGTGGGGTGGAGACAGGAGTTAATTAGTGCAACTCCCTCAGAAATCTTGCTGAGTATACATACAAGGAGAAAAACAATCTTTAAAAGCTCCCACACCCCAGGGCTTCTATTCGGCTGGGTACAAGTCTAGCAATTGTCACTCGCTTCCCACCTTCGTTGCACAATCAGACTCTGCTGAATTCTAACTCACTGGAAATTTTATTTTTTTTTAACTTCAACATCTGTCCTAACCACGCTGTGTAGTATTTTACTGATACAATTCTCCAGAGACAAATGCCAGGCACTCACTCTGGGGCTTCCAGCTATTGACTTCCTTTTCACCATCCATCTGAAAATGTTGCAATCCAAATCCTCACCCATCATTCTGCCTACATCACTTTATTCCTCTGATGCCTTTATTGGCTCCCTTTCTGCTTCTGCATTGAAGGTCCTTGATTTTACCTTCCAGGCTCCACACAGTCATATTTGTTATCACATCTCCTGACCCTACTTCCTAGCCCCTCTGCCTACCAATTCCTTTAATCTTGCTCAACTGTGTGACTCTGCCTACCTGCCCTGGCTCTGCCTTTCCATGCTGTTCCCCTTGGCACCCAGCATGTAAGAGCTAAAGCTACAGATTCTGACCAGAGTGTGTATTTTAGCCGCCTGCACCTGGACTAACATGGTCTTCAACATAGTTTTGCTCCAGTGTAAGTAGCGACAGCTACATCCATAGATGTATTAGATATATCAAAGGATAACTTTTGATTTAAGTAGGTTATCATGATAACAGGCACATTTTTAAAGTTTGGGCCCCCATTACTCTCTGTGTTACATCTCAGGTCAATATTGCATTAATTAACATTTTTTTAAAAGGTGTTGCACTTCTCAAGCAGAAACATGTTACTTTACCTCTCCTTCTTCAAACATCTCATTAAAATCCTTTGATTTAGCCTTAAGATACTCAATTTTCCACATTTTTGGCAGAAAATATGCACATGTTTCCTGTATTAGTGAATTTTTTATGAAAGACTCATATACATCTCTCTTTTTTTGCACAACACATGCAAAATGACAAATTGTCAACCAAGAAAACCTTCCTCCTATTTTTCACCATCTGACTAAAACATGTGGTTTTTTCTTTCTTTGTTGTCATATTGATGCAATAAAGTTCCAGGACTTTTGGAACAAGCAAAGTTGTAGAAACACATTTCACAACAGGACTGCAAGGGACAAGATATGTGGCAACTCTAACATCTTCTGTAGATTTTATAATAGTTTTGAATTCAGTGCCAACAAGAGTGCTGTGTCACCTATGCACAAATTTCAGTTCATGATGTAGAAACAATGATCCCAGGAAATGGAGGCTCAAGAGAACATGGATGCTCTTTGGCCTTTCACCCAAACAACTGAGGGCCCTGGCAGGTGCCAAGTGGCCACTCTGAATCCTTCCATCTCACTCAGAGGAAACCTGTTTCCAAAATAAGTCTGAATTTCATACAGCAACTCCTTAGCAGATTGTGAAACCCTTGTCTATTGAAGATGCTTCAGGAAATCCATCCAACCCTCAAAGCAGTCATTATTATTGTTTTATTTTATTTTTAATCTTGTCCAGACTTGAAAAGAAAGAGGAAAAAGACTTTTTCGAAAACCAGTTGATGAAAGGAACCTTGTTCCCCTTTGGGTATCTGAAATTTCCCATGGACTAGAAACACAGCCATGTGTAACTATGACCAGCCTAGGCTGCAGTACTAGGAAGCCTTCTCACACTTCAAAAAATGGTATTATTTCTTTTAGGATAATGTAGGTGTAACTGAATATTCAGTTATCTGAGGTGGTTATCATTCTTTAAATACAGGTCTACAACTAGGCTTAAAACTTAAAAATAAAACAAATAAGCAAGTAAATAAAGTAACTGCTGTAGTCAGACAAACGTGGAGATGACATTGTGGCAGGTTGGCAGCTTCTGTGCATACATACCCATGCAGCCAAACATACATAAAAGTAGACATTTATGCAGACAATTTTGTGCGATCAATACTTACAGGCAAATGTGCTTTGAGTATGCATCTGACTCTCTCTGCACTTAGAAGTAAAGACTTCATACTACTATTCTCTTTCAAAAATGTTTGAAGATCCTCTCATAAGCTTTCTCAAATAAATGACACGTTTCTGTATAGTGGTGTCCTATTTAGGACAAGAGCTTCCTTTCCTTTCCTGCTCAAAAGTAGTCTATAAACCCAGGCCTCACACAGATAAAAGTATATATTGCCAACCCTCACTAAAATGAAAAATTGAAACCAGGCAAATACATTTAAGAATTAAAGTATATACCATATTGAAAAGCACTATGGAGCAATACACATTTATGCCTTGTTTTAAGCCTAATATTGTTCTTCTACAGCATATTTCCCCTTTTCTTCTGCAATCATGAGGTTTTACTTTTTCAAGTTTGCCATTCTAGATAATTTAATAACAAAAATAATTCATTAGGATGCAACTTTCTATAAAGAACGCATAAAGAAGCTCACATCTGAAGAAGTCAAGGTGACATTAAAATACACGGTAACTGAAATAATGTTGATGGTTCAGCAGAAGCAATAAGCTCAACTTCTACAATGTTTTCTCTCTCTGAAATAAGAACCCATGCTCTTTCATTACAGGAGAGTTTTTCTTCCTCCACCATACAACAAAGATTTTCTCAGATAAAATTTCTTTATAATATAATCACAGCAGGTAGAGTTGTTAAGAAAACAGACTTTTCCTCTATGATCTCGGATAGATTATCTTGGATGGATTTCACTGCTGCAGTTCAGGATTTTACTGCCTTTATCTGCCATGTTGAACTCTAGGCCCAAGGTTAGGATCTTCCTAACAGAGACAGGAGGACACAATGGATCTAACACAGCAGATACCAAAATTCATCCTCTGGTACCCTACTACAGAGATGACACTAATCTACCAGCTCCAAACTTATAATGGCGAAACACATAAACCCATTCAGCTCAGCTCTAGGAGCAGTAACACTCAGCCATAATAATATGGTTAGAGTGTTTGAAATCACAGCATCTGTATCCACCAATTTGAAGGAATTGGTGCCCCTGCAGCCTCATCTCTGGTGATTGTAGAGCAATTCCAGCTGCTGGTAAAATACTGTGATGATAAAGACAGGACAGACCAAAAAAAAGAGCCCACAATTATCTCCAGCCACAAAGGATCATGGACAATTAGAGGCTTATGAGGCAGAAAGTCCCCAGCCTTTATATCCCTGTTACACACCCTCAAATGGGTACAAGGAACACTTGTTGTATGAAATGCTTTTAAGGATGTCCCATTCATAGGAATATGAACATGAGGCTGTTGAGGAAATTAAAGTGCAAAGAAGAGGGACACTTACACAAAAGCCTTTATGGTGGACATCTGAATAAATAAGAAAGGAAATACGGTACTTTTTGTTCTAAGTTGCTTCCAACATGCAGTTGAATCTCTTTTGCCCCAGTCAAACACACGGACCAGGCTTTCCCATAGCATAAAACAAAACTCCTTTCTTCATCTTTCTGATCTACTTTTCTCCAGCCCATGAGAATCAGGTTGTGACAATAATGAAACCTGCTACTGGCAAGTAGCTTTGTCATCTCGACTGCAGTGGGCAAACGAGCATCCTCTTTTGTCAGTCAGTGAGTGCAACCTGCATTCAACAAAGGCTGCCTGCCTGTTCATTTAACTTGAATCATGAGATTCAATGCACTGTGGAAGATAAGCATGCTTGTAAATATAAACCAATTCATATCCTGTATACATTAAACCCTAGATTTCATGGATCTTTAGAAACCCTTGCTAGGTGTTGCAAAGTAACATCTTCCATTAGCACTATCATTGAAATTCTGGAACTATTATTGCTTCTAATTCTTAAGGTGGTAGGATGAAACACAGTTTTTCAAGGACTTCTGCCAGATAAGAGATCATGTAATTGAAAGCAACTGTAAGAACAGATGTACAGAATCAGCAGTTACTTTTCAACTGAAGGGTCCAGCCATCTTCAACAAAAAAAGATCATCAGTCTTTGAGATTAAATAGGATTGAAACAAGAAATGACTGCTTTTTGCTATATTTAAATTCACTTTGAAGCTACTTCAGAAGAATAAATGAACCCACTCCACAGATTCAGCTATTTACCTTACTTTGTTCTAAGTATCCTCTAATCTCTTTGCTGATTGGGAAATCAGTTGTCCCATGTCCCCCAGGACCTTATCTTCAACATAGATTATACTGATGAACAAGTCTAAGAACATGAATGAAAGAGGACAAATCTTCATCTTCATTCCAGTCTGGAGAAGCTCAGTAACTCTTCCAAATTGCTAATTTTGGGCTTCTTCACCACAGGAGACAGATGGGTGTAGCTATATAATAAATCTGATTTTCTGTTCAACTTCCTTTCATGATAGATTTGGTTACCAAGAAACTCTTAACAGGCAGATTTAAGTGCACTGAGGTGATTGTATCCAGGCATGCACTAGGAAACAGGCTTGCAGAAAATGGCTACAGAGCTTGACTACAGAATAACTTGCTCATTTAAGATGTGATCACTGACTTCAATGATCATTACAGCTTTACCATACTGCATTCTGAACTTTTCTTGAGAGAATAGTTTGTCTTCCTACATGGCTCAGGTTTTCATACAGCACAAGGACTTAAAGCTCCCCTAGAATGATAATCAATGCTCTTCTATTATGCTTATAGCTCCAAGTCTTTTCCTGCTAATGGATGACGTATATTTATGCAGCTGGAGGAAACCTGGATTCAATAACTGCTCCACCACAGACTCACTGTGTGGTGTGGGGTAAGTCATTTAAATCTCTCTGTGCCTTCATTTTTCAACTCTAAAACGGAATTCTTGCTGCCCACCTTTGCAAAGAGTTCTGAATCCTCAGGAAGAAAACATACCCTGCTAAATAATATTACCTTGTTAGGAAGCACAGGTGTGTGACCCTGGACACATATGCTAATGTTAAGCCATAAATCTGTCAACAGGAGGTGCTGGCAAAACAGATGGTTCACATTCCTTTTTAAACCACCTCTTTGTCCCCAGAGCCCAGGTATGTCAACTAATCATTTTATAACTGGTCAGGGGTTTAATGGGTCAGGAAGTCACAGTGAAGCACAATACAACCAGCATTATGGCTAAAAACTCAGCCAACAGGAGGAAAAGAGAGACCTAGAGGTTTCTTTTACTCTTCTTCTCTGCTCCTTGGCAGGTAGGACAAGCACTGTGAGGCTCTGGAGAAAAAGATTTTAAAAAAGCAGAAACAGTCCCCACACATTCCTGTAAGTAGTCCAGCACTGGTGACCATGCCTGACTGCTGACAGAGGCTGCATACATAGAAACAAACACATGTTTTTTAATTACAGGTAATAAAAAGCCACAGATGTACACCATTTAAAAACCTGATTTAGATGAACAGTTGCATGCTGATTCACAGGGTCAGGAGGATTACAAGCAAATCAAAAAGTTCCCTCCTAAACAATTTTTTTTTTTTACTTAAGAGTTACCCATATTATTAGGAATTCTGATTCCCCATCTCACTAACTGAAAACTTAGCACCCGGCATTTTGGTTGAAAATGTTACTGTAGCAACAGGGCTGGGGCAGGATTTATGCTGCAGGCTGGGCAGGCACTGGCAGGGAGTGCTTTGGTGGGGTGGGCAGGCGTGGGGGGGCAGGGCAGCAGGCAGGGCAGGACAGCAGGTAAGGCAGAGCACAAAAGGGCAGCAGGCAGGGCAGAGCAGGACAGGGCAGCAGGCAGAGCAGCAGGCAGCGCAGGCAGCTGTGCAGGCCCGTCTGCCACGCACATTCCCATAAATGGAATCGGAGGGCCAGCGGCCCACATCAAAGCATGGAGTTTAGCAGATTTCCCCTTCCCCTCCCCCTGAGTCTTTGAGACGGAGACTTCATACTCCAGAATTTAATATCTTTTTCCTCCCTCCCCCCATCAGCCCTTTTGTCTGTGTCTCTGTTCTCTAAGAGCTAACAGATGTTGATGCCATATAGTTTCAAAGAAAACTTTTGATGCCCACATAACTCATTACAACTAATATATTCCAAGAATGCTTGTAGCTCAGGAAACACTGGGGTGAAAAAACAGAGGAGAGGGGGCAAATGGCTACACTGAGTAAGCCTTGAGAGAAAATAAATAGTTCACTTCAAAGTCATCAGGGAATTCTTTAACAAGCTCTTTCTTCCGCAAAACACAGAACAAATTCAGCTGAGCCTAGAATTCCCAAAGGAAAAAAATAAAACCAAACCCCATATAAATGGCAAAGCAGAGGGAAGCATCTGAGAGGTCGCCTGGCTCACTCAGCAACAAAGTGCAGCATTCTCGAGGTTCACTATTCCCAAGCAACCTGCACTGTGCCAGGGCACAAAAGCGCTGCTGAAAAGCAGAAACTGTCAACAATAACAATACAGAGAGCCCTAGAAAAAGCTAACCCTGTCCCTCTGCACGGAATGAATGCAGATGGCAATGAGATTGCTCAATTCACTGAGCACTGTAATTCAGCCCTACAACATGGGAGGAGGATGTGTCACAATTGTCACAAAGCGAAGAACACTCCCTCATTTAGCAAAAGCAGGTGATTGCAATTTTCAGGGCAGGCAGGTCCATGATCTTAGCTGTTTTCTAGGGTTACATCCAGGATACAACCTTTCACAAATTTTTCCAGCAGGTCTCCTCCCCTCCTCTGCTGCTTCAGCACACAGCTGCATTGCCCTTCTCCGTTTGGTGAGAAGCCCCCCAGGAGTCACCAGGGGTTGGTAGGGAGAAGGTTTGAGAAAAGGGGGGAGGGCAAGAATGCGATTACATCAATTTCCACAGCAGGAGGATCAGATTGCATCACTGTACACAACTTGGGGCCCGCTCTTTTATCCCTGATGCAGGCAAATTTCCCCTTGAAATCAGTAGGAGACTTGTCTGTGAGAGGACTGCAGAATCGAGTGTTCTGTGATCACAGAATTAGAAAGCAGTAGGAAGTCACACCTGGCAGCACCCCTCTCAGTGGTGCTCTGCCCTCCTTTGGGATGGATATCAAATCACAACAAATGAAAATACAACAATGATGTTAAATCTCCCTCATACACAAACTCCTAAAAATCCACCACTGCAGTCACTGTATAAAAGTCTGAAAAAAGTTCCTGCCAGTGTACTGCAGATTTCATACAAAGCAAGTAACAATAAGGAAGAAAATATCAGGGGGAGGTGGGAATCTATCCCATTACACACATTTTCTTTCATCTAACAACTAGAAAGCAAAGAGTTTTAAGGGTTTTAGACAAGCAGGCGTGTTCTGCTTGGGTTTTTTTCCAGGGGTTTAGATGGAAGAAGAGAAACAGTCAGCTTTACTGCAGTAACAACAATGCATAGTCTCTTCTGAATCATTCAAATACAAATCATAGTATAGTAGCAAAACATGTGAAATTATTACGTTTTCACTGTTGCTTATTTGAAAGCACTATACTTTGTATCCACTTGCACCTGCATGACACTTTTCCTGGTAACAGCTCAAGTCTCCCCACTTTAACTGCTGATACTCCCATGCACAACTTCTTTGCAGAATACTTATCCCCTCAAACACACTGGTAAACAGCTTAGAAAAACCAGAACTAAAATCTTCTGTCAGATTTGTTGAGGGTAAATGTGGTTCCTTGTAAAATTATTCCTTATTATCTCTCCTGCCTCACTGTTTGGGGATAGGTCATTTCCACTAGGGAATAACAAGGAAGGCATCCTCAAGCCTCAGGGCTTTATAAGTAAAATACTGTATTACTGAGGTCATCATTCACCACATTTCAGAGCATCAGGAAGCTTCAGCAGGAGAGCAAAGTTGCTCAGGTAACTCAACTCAAGTTTGTGGCCGAGTGGGGCCAAGCTGGGAGGTGCCAGGAGAAGATAGGGCACGACACAAAAGTAACAAACACTACTGAGCCCTTAGGGATAAGCACATGGAATCAGAAGACTTGAAATTCTATTGCATTAATTCAAAAGCTTACTACACTCTCAAAACAGTGCACCTGTAGGCCTGTAGGTTCTGGGGCCTCTGGACTACAAGGACTATTCAGCACACGGGAAGGCTCCGCAGCCCTCCCAGTCCCACTCACGCCTGTGGTGGCTGCACTAGTGGCATCCAGTCCCATCAGACTGCAGGTTCTGAGCTACCAGGAGGCAGCACTTGGGCCAGCAACTGCCTTTGGAGTACACTGTGTGTTTTGCCTGCATTTTTTATGACTGTCAAATAGCAAATTCCAGTGTGAACTCCTTCTGTCTCACACATACCAGAACACAGTGAGGAAAAAAGACCCCAAGAATCATGAAATACAGAATATAATATAAGTGTTATATTTTCATTTTTCTGGTTAGGCCTGGTTTTGGTTTCAAGAGAACCTGATACCTTAGGATTTTTTGTGTTTATTTGTGATTATTTTGTGACAGCAAAATAATTTGGCCCTTAGGATGAAAAAATAGCAAAATAATATTTAGAAGAAAGAGAAAAGAAAAAAAAATAAAAACCACACCAAAAACTTAGTAACTATTGCTTACAGAGCTGGAGCTTTCTCAGTACAAGATGAAGCACAACAACAGCCGCACAATGACTGAGGTTTTTCATTACAAAATAAATGAATGACAGTCTGAGGTTCCTCCTGAAGCTAATGATGCTTTACCTTAGAAATCTGCACCTATAGCAATACTTTTGACTTTATACCATGATTCTTCTTTCTGACAAAAGCTGGCCTTGGCATCAGGCTTGACATGAAACAGGAGAGGCCAAAACCAGCACTGTACGAAGCCAGCTAAACCAAGGATATTGGATGCTGTCAAAAGCTCCAAGAGCATCATTTCCCTGTTCTGAGCACAAGTCCCAAATATGCTCCCCTTGGAGAGGAACAGCCTCCCTTTAAACAGGTGGCAAAGGAAACACAATTTAGTGACTAGCACAAAACACTTGGACAAAAGTGGCATCACTTGAGATCACAACAGACAATTTCTCTTTCCATAGAGAGTGGGAGAAAGCTGTAGGGGAAACTTAGGGTACTTCAATTTCATCACAAGTCCACAAAGCCTTCATCATGTGGCTGTCACTAGCAAGTGACACAAACTGGAGTTTTAAGAGTCTTATCAGGTTACCACCCCACCTTACTTTCCTTTATAAACCAATTGAACTCCATCTATGTTGGCAAGATGTTGTTCTCATTTGCTATGATTTATAACATCTTATTTAAACATAAAGGCGAGTGGAAATCCTTTACAATGTTTATACAATCTTTAATGTTTTCCACTACAACCAGGCACATTTGGGAACAGAGGGAGAAGAGATGACAGCCCGGTGCAGATTATATGGAGAAGAGCAGGTTTGACTGATCCCATGCAGCTGTTAAAGGGACAGCAGCATTTTAAAATTCACACTTGCCCAGAAAAGTTTTACCTAGTCTTCTGTAAACACCGGAAAGGCATTAAAGGAAGAAGGAAATCTCAGCATTTCCAGACAGTTCACTTTGACTTTACAAAGATTGTTTCTTTGTCTCAAATCTAGCCTGTTGGTCCTTTTAATATACTCCAATATGAAAGGCCTACAAAGAGGAGTGGTGCAAATAATTATGAAAATAAAGGAAAACAACACAAAGACTTTATTACCCCAAGCTATCTTCATTTAAATTTTTAAATATAAACCAGGGGAAATATTTCATCACAGTCATTACTGGCATTTCAGTTAACGTTATGATTTTAATGTCAAATGCTGTTTAATGCTGCTAATTTTTAATAGCTTGTATTTAAAGAATGAAAGAAAATTAACACAAACCGATCTCTCCTGTCTCACTAGGCACAACTCTTAACTTCAGTCAGGGAAGTCTGTCAGGCAGCCCAGATTGCATCAACAGCTTCATAAGCTCATGACACACCAGCAACACAGCACAAAGTGTTGCCCAAGCTGTCCTGGCAGGACATGCAAGCATTGATCTGGATCCCAGTTTTTACCCTAGTTTCACATTTCTGTAACTGCAGTAGAACAAAATCAGAGTGGCTGGAAAGAAAATTGTGCCTTCACCTCTTGCAGGAGCATTCAAGACCAACTGATTTTCTAGTCAGCTATAGCATCAATATCAAAGTAAATATTTTTACTTAAGTTGAAAACACTTTATATTTCTTCCACAAGCAAAATATTAAGAACTCTGCCCTAGAGAAAGATAAAAGGAGCCAATCTCCCCTTTAAATTACCAAGCAAGACTAGGCTTTGACTCTTTTTTCAATGGGAAGTCAAAACGTCTGACTCCAATCAGTTTGTATAAACCAGCTTTTGTTTTTCCTTTTACCCAAATGACTCCACTCTTAAGGATTTATTGTAACTGGATTGCTTTTCTACCCAGCAGGGAGCTGTAGCACTAGCAAAGCTGTTCCACACAGTAGGTTTTCCGCTGATTGAATTTCTAGACTTTCAGCTCTTCGGAAATGTTTGCTCTTGTACAAGCTGTCAGAGGGAAATTGTGTGCAGTCGATTGTGTCTCAGCTAAAGCCAGGCAGGGTTCCATATGCAGCCAGCCAATGTGGAATTGAAAGAAGGAGGATCAATCAAATTGCAAAGGAAAAGAAGGTCTCGGCACAAACAAACAAACAAAGAAAAAACCCAAAGAAACAAATCATACAGCAAAAAAGGGCAGGGAGAAGCAGATGAGAATGAAAACCATTTCTGCAAATAGGTGCACTAAAAAGAACCAGCAACATCCTTTGTTAAAAGGAAAGCTTTTATTTAAAAATCACTGAAATAAGGACTAGAAGGCATTTGAAGAAGCTTTTCCATTAACCATGCACAAAGGCAACACCATTATGCTGCTCCAAACCCAAGCTGCTGTATAATCCCCCATCTCAGGAGCTGCCCACCCTACTGGTACTGCCACGGCTGTCAGTCCCAAGGCCACAGTACAGCACACGGCCACAGCAAGCTCTGCTACATGGTCTGCTGGTTCTGGTAACCAGGAACACACACCAGGAAGAGGTAAGAAGCCACAGGAAAGCACCACAGCTGCCCTGCTTGTCCCAAATGGTGGAGGGTGATTTAACAAGAAGGATTTTTCAGCCATCATGTTCTCAGTATCCTACAAAGACCTCAGAGTCACCTCCATTTCAAGTGCACCATAGCCATTATCTTGCCATGCACATGCTCTAATGTCCCAATTGCTCTCTGCAC
Source organism: Sakesphorus luctuosus (assembly GCA_013396695.1). Classification (NCBI taxonomy): domain Eukaryota; kingdom Metazoa; phylum Chordata; class Aves; order Passeriformes; family Thamnophilidae; genus Sakesphorus; species Sakesphorus luctuosus. The sequence goes on along the minus strand of VWZD01001014.1, from coordinate 1,722,222 downwards.
CTGAGGTTTTGTCCTTTAGAAATCTAATAACTGACAGGGTCAAAAGTACACATAGGGGCCAACACAAGCAAATAAGTCAAAAGCAATAAGCAGAGATTAAAACATCTGTATTAAAGATCCCATGAAAGGATATCAGTATAAGTAACATTTGTCCACAGTCTGGTCTGCAGTAGCTCATATTTTGAACTCAGCTGCAAGGACACATTTTGATTCTAACTGCACTACAGAGAGAACAGAAATGCTTTTAGGCATAAGCAATACTTCCAAATAACGTATGAATGTAACAGCACATGGAGCATTAGACTGGGAATCTCTGCCTTGACAGCCATGGGCAGATAAGCCTCACAATCTTTATGGACACAACATGAACAGAAATGATCATGGACACCAGACACATCATCTTACCTCTGTATCAAGGTTTGTGTTTTGAAGACTCTGTGTTAGAAAAATTGTGTCACCCATATATTTTCTATTAAGAAATAATGAGAGCTAGAGTGCCATTCTTTGTCTACATGCAGTGAAAATCAAAAAGGCATAAAACAAGGGTTCAGTTTTAAATTACTGGCCTTAAGTCAAGTACTGATTTCTTCACTCTTGTGACCAGTGATAGAACTCAAGGAAATGGCATGAAGCTGGGGCGGGGGGGGGATTGCATTCAGCTTGGATATCAGGAAAAGAAAAGGTTTTTCACCCAGAGTGTGGCTGATCCCTGGAACGTGCTGCCCAGCAAAGTGGTCTCAGCACTGAGCCTGAGTTCAAGAAACGTATGACAATATTCTCAGGCACATAGTGGGACTGCTGGGGTGTCCTGAGCAGGACCAGGAGTTAGACTTGATGATGCTTGTGGATCTCTTCCCACTTGGCATATTCTATGATTCAGTGATTAAAAGACTCTTAACTCCCACTACCTTGTATTGTTCTGGATTCATCCTCATGTCTAAGATTAGTGAGTAGCCAGAATCCATAGTCTTCACTGTCTGCAAGGACAGTCACTCTGTCTTAACACCTGTTAAACATATAATGGAGAAAAGCACCTTGCAAAAAACCTTTTATAGAGCATCCCAAATGTCTGCACCAGTGACTGATGCAGCATCTCAGTGATGGTGCTAAAAAGAACCTTCAGTTTATCATGCACTGTCTTTCTTCAGAAAACACTATACAATGAGAAAAGATGACATCTATCACGAAACAAATAATAATAATGAGGATTTTTCCAACTATTCTTCCCCAGTCATCTGCCTTCCATTAACAGTGGTTTTCTCTCTCAGTTTCTATCTTATTTCACCTGTTAAGTGTAGCTCAGTGATTTTCCTGCTGGGAATCTGTTCAGACACGCTTTCCCAACTCAGCGTAGTGACAGGCTGACATTCGTGCTCCTAATCAACAGTGCACCTCGACAAAGCCTTGATGATGAAAGGAAATATCCTGCCTCCAAAGTCTTCTAAAGGACCATGTGCCTGACGGAGACATTTGCAGCACTATTTGCACCATATTTAATGAACCTCATTACCTAAATAGTTGTCTACCCACGCTAAGTCACTGGAGAGTTTCCTCATTTTTTCCTTTACCTCTTGGGAGGCTACAGTTCCTCTTTGACCGTAAAGAAAAATACTGCAAACAAAGAAGAAAGAGGGCAGTAAATAAGAAATTCCTGATACATAAGAAGTAAGCACAAGGCTACAAATGAACTGAAGCTTTGATCAGTCTTTCTTCCCGATGCTACTAAGATTTAGTCCAGCTGTCCCAGGCACTAGTGCTAACAGTGCCCCTGCTCAGGGTTGTAACCATGTACGATAGATAAATAAAGTATTGCCTTAAGATAAAAATTCAGTCATAAATCTTAACAAAGGTTATTGCTCTCCAATTAAAGATATGCTGGCATTTTCAAAAAACTGCAGATTTGATCCAGAAGGACACAGAATTTAAGATTCAACATTGCAAATGCATAAACTTCAGTTTTCTATGGGAAAAGCAGAACAAGAGTCGGTTAATTCTCCCCACAGAGTCTGAAAAAGCTTTTATTGCCTGAAAGACTTTTTATCTTATTATCAATTTCAATCAAGTTTTCTATTACACAATTCAGTTTGAGGGCAAGTGGTTACACAAAGTGTGAAGAATTATTCTGGAGCTGAGAGACATAACTGAAGCAAGGTAGGCATAGCTCCACCACACCTTCTGACCAACTATTATCCCTAACCAATTGCTTAATTTCTTAGATCTGATCCACTTTCTGGTCCTAAAAAATAAGAATACCTAAACGGTCTGTCAAAGCTAGTGTTGGTCACCATGACCAGCCTTAAGTGTTCTACAGACTTTATTCTATTTACTGGCTTTATATAAATGCCTGTCTTGCTCTTCCTCTTCTAAACATGAAAGTTATGAGAGGGAGAAAGAGGAATGACTGAGTGGAGCAAGAGGGCGTTTAGTGACTTTGGAAAAGGAGGAGAACAGCTTAGAACCTCAAAGCTCACCTCCACATTTTCCATGCTGAGACACCAACAATCTTATCATACTAACTTCCCTATTCACTGCACTGGAAAACACATACCTTCCTCAAACAGTTAGAACAGAAGTTTGGATGTATGAATCACTCTACACTGATGTGTGTAATTATACAAAATATACATTGTGGATTTGCAACATCACCTATTTAAGTAAATGAAGTTTTGCCACTGATTTTCATGGAAGAAGACCTTATATGTCCTAGACCATATGCTATGCCTTAAAGGTCTCTCTTTAGACTATAAATGTCTTTCATCCCAAGCAAACTGTTGTCAATCTGCCTTTCAACTATTACTTTGCAGTTATTACTGGAAAGTACCAATGGACTGCTTTTGAAGGAGCAAGGCAGTTTCACACAGAACCAGGATGATGACAACAGAAGAAGATAAAGTAAGAAATCTAGGAGAACTTACATATTTTTTTTATTATTGCTATTTTTAAAAACAAAAGACACTGAGGTTGGGAAAAGCTAAAGACAAGGCTTAATGACACAAGAAGACTGGAAAAGAATTGCAGAGAAGAAATTAAATGCACCCATTCACAGAAACCTTCACACAGGCACTAAAGCTTACCTAAACTAATAGTTCTTTTGAAACCAACTTGACTACTCAAACAAGTAAATTTAACAGTTTTCAGGATCAATCACCTCAAATGAATGCCTAAAATAAATTTTAAAAGATACAAGATATCAGAATAACAGCACATGAAATATCGTATCACACTAATACTAAAGTTAATCATCCCTCATTAAACAAACTTCAAAGCGGTACAAGAAACCTGAATGGTAATATAGACAAGATTTAAATTGATGACAGAAATGAGGCCAAGGTATATAATAGCACATGCAGTGAAAAGGCAATAATCAGAAAGACCGAAGTGAAAAGGCAAAGCACAAGGACTACAGCAGGAAAGAAAATGGGATGTATGTTGACAAGGAACATGCCCAGATATTTTATTCCATATGTATTCAGGGTCACAGCCTGCAAACATTTAATACCTGATGAAAAGACTAAAGCCATGGCCATTACTGTTAGTTTCAATGACCTGGGCCTAATTCTTAAAGATATTCCTGGGTTTGGAGTTGCAGGGGCTTCCCTTCTAAATGAGCACGTCTGTGCATCTGCAGGATTTGGTCATTAGCTCACAGCCCTCTCTCTGTTGCCTTTTTCTTACAATATGGCTCCAACAGCCACAGCCCCATCCAAGTGAGAATGAACTGCTGAGAGTGTGACAAACTGTGGTGCAATGCAGACAGATAGCCAGTGGAGACTGGTATTTCTGAGAAATTATGGACAAATTCTACTGCTTATCTGGAAGAAATGAGACAGGCTGCTGGCTGACACCAAAAAGCACTGAGAACACCATCCCAGTGAGAAAAATTTCTTTAGCATGTAAATGAACTTTCCTCAGATCATGTATATTTAAAATAAGGTTAGGTATCAACACCTAATATATACATGAAGCTGCTTAAAAAAAAAAAAAAGACAGGAAAAATTCAAAAGAAAACAGGATATGAGGAAAATACATAGATGATGTCTTTCAGTGAAGCTTTTTTACAACCCTATATGCTACGGAAAAAAAGAAGCAGATGGATTCTCTGTCCATTTAACAAATTTCTGCACTGTCACCCTGCTGAAGCAGCGTGACCAGCTGACAGTGCACCCACCACCAGGCTCCCCTGTGCTGTCATGCACTGTCGGTACTACCTGAGCAGCCATTTCAAAGCAATCCTCAAAGTTTCTACATGAGCTCTTCTTACATCAGTGTTTATAGGATAGGCATCACCCTCAGATGTGTTGCATACAAAGCAGAAGGGAGTAACCAACCCCATGGACACAGCTCAAAGGCAATAATCCATAACAGGCAAGCTAGAAAACAATAAAACAAATCCCTGAGGAGTGGGAAAAGTGCATAGAGGTAGGCTAGGAAAACATACATCAGGACGGAAGTATAGGGCCTGAAAGATACACCAAAGTGATGGGAAAATGAAATGCACAGGTGTTCATTGTAATCCTTATTTGTACAGCCTTTCCAGGGTCTCCAGGGCCAAAGCAGAAGTAGCAGCTTGACCTAGAGGACAGCATCCCTAAAAAATCACCTGCTGTAGGCTTAAAGGCTCTGCAAACAAGATACAGAAGGGTTTGCAGTGCACAGCAACAGAACTTCAAGCAATTTTCTGGTTCATTTGAATTGATGGAAATAGTAGACTCAAAGACTGCAGGGAAGCCTAGGGGGAGAGTGTCTGTTAACATGTGACAAGTGTTTGTTTGATCAGGAAACATGAACACAACCTGTCTCAGATCACAAAACACAGTGACTGGAAGAGTTTTGGAACATCAACTCAAAAATTCTCTACTCTAGGATGGACTGAGGGTTTCACATAGGCTGGCCCTATATGGATTTTGGACAGAAGTCCAAGGTATTCTCCATTTGGTCACATGGAAGTAACAACAGACCATTTTAGCTCAAATTTCTCTGCTTTTATGGCAAACAACTCTACATCCCCAATATTTACTAATTGTAATGTGGCAGCACAATCCCTGCTAGCAGCTTCATTTTGTGAACCTCTTACACAATGCCTGCAAAGAAAACTTTGCAGCTGCTGTGCTTGTTATGGATTGGGTACTCCTTTGCATCCTGACGGAATCCTAAATGTGCCCAATAAAGCTCCGTTTATTTTAGGTAGGGATATTTCCATAGGCCTGTTTTGATGGGCAGAGCTCCTTCTCCTCTGCTTTGGTGTCTTTTCCATTAAAGAGTAAAAAAAGTTTAAAAATAAATAAATAAATGGAACAGGAAACCACCACAGTTTCAAAATCTCAGTTTCTGGATAGAATATAGGACAAGGGACAATGCTAACAAATACAATTTGTACCAGACTTTAAAGCCCACATGCTCAAGCCAATGATCACACACATACACAAATTCACACTGTGAATTCTCTTACAAGTTTGCTGGAGATAACACATGAAAGTTTGTTTAGAGACCTCTGCTCTTTTTTTTTTCCCCTAACATACTATCACTGTGTTTGTTTTTGTTATACCCTTGCACTCAGAGCCTTAGCTGTCTGCTTACAATGTGCATTCTGCTCATCTCACCAAAGGAGGAGGGGAGTCGAGGACAACACAAGTTTCCAAATTGTACACAGAGCAAGTCAGCACACTGGGACACTTGGAATCAGCCAAGCAGCCCTCTATAGTCAGTGCTACACTTAAGCCTTATAACAGACTGAGGCAGGTAGGTAAGTCACTCTGGACATATTAAACTGTACTGACACAAAACTGGAGCTCCTTTGCAGAGAGTTTGGGCATACAGGGTAACAAGGATAGCTGTGTACTTCAGTACAGGCAGCTGTCACAGCCCTCTTGCCTGCTCAGCCTAGGGAAGAGTGTAATGCAGTCAAGGAAAGAAAGTAGTTCAAAGGCCTGAGCCTGAAAGCAAATGCTAAAAAAAAAAAAAAAAAGGAAAAATAAGAACAAAGAAATCTTAAGCCAGTTTGTCTGTTTTTCAATTTATACAACTGTAAACAAATTCTGAGGTTTATTAGTTTATAATGCTTTCTGTGGTCATGTAACTCAAATGTGAGCTTTGATTTAAGAAATGGAATTTGGCAAGAAAGGAGTTTCAAGGCAGCCTACCCACTTTCCCATTAAGCAGATTAAAAAAGAATTCAAAATATTTAACTTTGAGTAATAAGGTCTGTACTCATGTAGCAACTAATCTTGTGCTCATGCACATCCCAATTTGGTACTGCACTTGCTTAACTTCAAGCAAGTAATCTCACTGACTTCCCCCATACTCCAGCACACGCTAAGTGCTTTGCTGAAATGGGGCCATGATCAGATTTATACAGTGTCCCTTAATGAGGATTTACTCATTAGAATAAAAGGTCTCCAGAAAAGCTACTCAGCCATTCACCATAACTAGCAACTTTTTATCTAATTTTGTCTTTAAATAAAGCTATCCTACATACAGGGGTGGAATTCACTAACAGTTATTTTAACCAGAACATTTCAAGTTCAGCTAAATCTGGGAAAAAACAGAGCCTGGACTGTTAACCATATCCAGACTCACTGTGCCTATATGTAGAAGACAGCAGCATATAATCCCTTGGTATACCACAGCCACTTGGGCATTCAGCCTTAACTCTGGATGTGCTGTCTTGCTTTTGCAATCTAGCAAGCAACATCCATATTTTCTGGCCAAGTTCTTTTCAGTTATGATTTTTTCCAGACTTCAGTCCTTACTTGCATGCAAAAGGAATTGAATTCAAACCTTTGTGCTACAATAGGCTTTAAATTGCATATACTGCATACTTTCAAACACTAATCATTTTCAAGAGCAGCATCTGAGAAATAACCTTACTTGGCCTTGAAAATACAGCATACAGTTAGTAAGAAGGGGAAAATAACTGAAGAAACACCATGTATTTCTCCATCTCCAATTTAAAGAGAAGGCCAGTATTTTACTCCTAGAACATTCATAGGTTCCTTTAAAGTAGGTTTAGGTCTTCATCCCAATTATGATAGTTTTGCTACTACTTTAGCCGTACCCTCTTGGAGGTGTTACTGCAGCAAAAGTCTTTATTTTCACAGTAAGTTACCCTAAAGAAGTAATTATGCTATCCCACATCCACATATAGCTATGACCATCCATTTACCTGTTTAGAAAAATATAAACAAAGTCACAGAATCTTCAGCTTGTGCAGCCAGGATGGATTTAAATTTCCCATTGGGAAGAGGGGAGAGTTTTGCCTGAGCAGGTCCATCTGCACTGCTCAGAGGTGCTGCTCCAGCATTATTCCCACAGCACCACCAGTGGCAAGGGCTTGTCTCTGCAAGAGGAAGCTCTGCTGACCTTAAACTGGAGGCTCAGTTTTAAACAGAGTTCAAGTGCAAAAAAGCTGCGCGAACATTGATTTTATGTGGTTTATTTTTATTTGGCTTAATTGATTCCAAATCATTTTAAGCCAAACAAAAAAGATAGCCAGAGTCCTTAATGCTCACAACAGAGTCTTCACCATTCAATCCAAATTAAAGTAGCAGTTTATTTAAACTGAAGTTGCTGCGCGAGGACAAGGCCAAAGCTAATCAAGTGTTGTCTCACCACAATCCCAGTGAACAGTATGAGTGGAGATAATGGAAGGCTCTGCTTCCTACCACAGTAATTAGCAACAAGGGAGGGAGACTCTGCCAGTCCAGAGGAAGACCAATTTGGAGTGTACAGAGAAGAGGGAGAGGGGCTCCCTTCTAGATAGGGCTGGCAAATCTATTTCTGCACCAAAGAAACAATCCCCTCAACGTCCCTCCAGTGTGTTGTCAAACCTGACCTGTGTGAAATTTGAGAATGGATATAAATCAAAGGGAGAAAAAGTAATAAAAAGCTCCCGGCAGACTTGATGACATGTTGATAATGTTCTCGTCCTGGAGTCAGGGTGACACCAGCCCAAAGATGATATATAGAACTAAGCCCACATACCGACGATTTACTGGCCTAACGACAGTTTTCATTGATCAGAGGCCAACAATTGCTGGATTCCTTCCCACTGCCTATTTCAGTATCAGGCTCTGGCGGAAAATCAAAACACTAGCCCTGCTTCTCCACAGTTCATGTGCCAACTTTGCAGTGGATGCTCAAGCCAAGCAAGAATGATATGCAAATCTGGCAGGTGTTTGGGGCATACCAGTGCTGCTCAAAAACCCAACCATAAAAAAGGAAACGGCAGACAGGCAGGGGAGTCCTGATCTGCTGCAGAAAGGCTGCGGGCTCTGTACAGTACACAGTAAACAGGTCCCAGAAACTGGAGACATGGCTTTCAGGCAGCAACAGAAAAGCTCAATTATTTTATCTGAGTATAAACAAAGCACATTCTTTATATCCCCTCCAGATTGTCTAAAGGCCTCTTTTGCCACTAAAGCTTATTTCATAAAGAACAAGAACTTACAAACAAATAGAGCAACCAGTGCTGGTACCAATCACGTAACATTCCTTTGTATTTTGTTTTGCTTTGTGTCTTGAAGTAGGGGACCAGTAGAAAGAGATTTCCTTCCCAAGTGTATGGAAAATGAATGTGTCAAACTGCATTAATATCTGCAATAGCACATTTAAATGGCCATGATTAAGCTGCTGGAATGAGATGAATCAATGTGGGAAAGGTGCTGGCAAAGAAATATTTTTCCAGTATATTAGTGTCTCTTACAGACAGGCAAGTGAATGTAATTTGTCTTGGTCTATCAGGATTTACCTATGTGTCCTACAATTGGCATAGGAAAATGCTATAAATTTCCAAAAGCTTCTATCCACCTTCTTTGGGACCCAAAGAAAAGTTGGGAAAGGCTCCAAAGAAACAACTCCTGCTAAAAGAAGTAATTTCCTTACTGTAAACTCATGAGATACACATATTCAAAACCACACAGAAGCACAAACTATGAACAGACTGATCCAACAGTATCTTTGTACAACACTTTCAAAAAGATACCACTAAATACTTTCTGTCCCTCTTGACCTTCTCTTGTCTTTCTCTTAAATCTGATTTGGCCAAGTTTTTCAACAGAAACAAAAGCAGCTCAAGAGTTCAGAAAGGGAATTACTGTTTTTAGGAACACAGACAATAGAAAATATCTTCTTAAGACCAAATATCTTTTGAAAAAAGTTACTTTCTGGAATTTAATGAGACAGAGTTGGGTGATGGGTTTTAAGGGAAATACATGCAGAAGGACAACATGGTTTTGAAGAAACCAGAATTTTGGAGTATTTTTTCGTTTCAATAATATCTGTATGAAAATGAAGCTATCATTAGATATGATGGGAGAATAATAACCCCTACCCAGGCCAACCTGAAATAAACACACTTTCAACCATATGTTCTTTTCTTTAATCAAAAATTGATATAAACCACTTAGAATATTTAACCCTCTTCCACAAAAGGGGAAAGAATGTAACTACAAAGAAAAATTAAGCAACTGAGTATCCAGAAGATGCTACAAGCACATGCTCTGGAAAAGTTTTCCTCTATTTAAGCTTCCCAACAGCAAAACTTTTAGGAGTCCAAGATGTTTAAACACAAGTAGATTTTTATAGAGAAAACTAACTTCTATATAAACATATTGCACAAAGGAAGACCCCCTGAGCCTGATGGCCTTTATGTGCTTCCTATGCGGCACAGTCTGTAAAGCTCTTCCTTGTTGCCTCCCTTTCTAACTTAATATGGTGTTTTAGCTCCCATGTCTCCTTGCTCTTGAAACGTGCCAGGCCAGTAACAGTAATTATTTGCATTGTAGCCATGCCTACATGCCCTGGCAATGAGCTGGAACCCTCACACTAAGCACTGAACTCCACTTAACTGAGCCTGTGAATGTTGACCAGGCTCCTCCCTGTCCTGTGTGGAAATGATTCCTTGTCATCCCACGCAAAAAGCGTTCCCACAGGAATCAGCACCACCCTGCCACAACTGCACTCGATTATTGCAGAGGGGAGCAGCTCCACATGAGGCTCTCTAAAGACAAGCCACTGCTGGGGCAGATCAAGTACCAAACATACATTTACTTTTTCCCCAATGCAGACAGGTTGTTAGAAATAGCTCTTCTATCTTTTCCATGATAAAGGAATAAATAGAGAATGGACAGAATGGCAGCAGAGCCGAAGAATACACTTTTGTTTTCCTTCTTAAGAAAGGGACAAGAATTATTTGACTGTCCCCATGGAGTACATATTTCTTTCAACCTCTTCTCCATTCAGTTGCAGTACTCATCTGGATCCTAACTCTCTCTGCAGAAACTGAAACACCCACCTTTAGCAACAATACTGACCAAACAAAATTAGCTTCATGTCTTTTTCTTCTTTGTCGTTGTTGGTGGTGGTTGCTGTTGTTGTTGGGATTTTGGGGGGTTTTGTTCCTGGACAGGCATTATTTCAACTTCAGTATTTCAGTGTGGAATGAGAAGGTGACATTGGTAAACACTTTCCATCAGCAACCGTTACTCATTAATCTGAGTCCAGAAATTAAAGCAAAGGCCCACCTGAAATGTTGGATCTGCAGGCCTGCAACCTATGTCTATTGGGAGGAAAGAGAGGCCAGAACTCCCCCAGAGCAATGCCACCATTGTGTCATGGGTGCTTGAGCAGTTCATTCTCAGCGTATTTTGACCATGTATACAGAGGCCATAACAAGTCTGTTAAAGTATGTTTTTCCCCACCCTTTCATATCACTGTTCTTTCTTTCTTTCACTAGTATTTAGACAGTCTAGTGTTCATCATCATGCCCTCCTGGTCAGGGAGGCATCTGTTTCAGCTTCAAGCAGTCTGTGGGGAAAATCAAAGCTTTTATGTTCAAAGAGGCCAAATTATTACCTGTAGAGGGTCCCCAGATCAGAACATCTGTATGCAGTAAGTAGGTGTGTTTCTAAATATCAGATTTTTGGAGATTAAATAATCTACAAATACAAAGGTGAAAGATTTACTCATACCACTTACTTCAAATGCTAATCCTAGCAATCAAGGTTAGAAAATTTCTTTTCAGATTTAGCTCTTTCCCAAGGGACCTGCTTTATAATTACAAGGAGTACATGGTACCTGTATGTTGTTCACCACACACCAAATGCAATGATACGGTCAAATGACATTATATTAACATATTTTTATATCTGTATAGTGATAATATCAACCATTTCTTTTTCTCAGTTGCTGAAGGTGCCACACTTCCAGAAGTGTTGTCTCTGACACTTTTTTAGGGCCTCTTTTATTGGAATTGTTTGTTGTGTTTGATCGATCTTTGATGAATCTGAGTTATGACAGTGAACCCTGTAATGCATTGTGTGTTGAAATCTAGTCAATACTAAGTTTAATTTACACATTTAGTGACATATGAAGAATTTACACATTTCTACTTAGGAGAAGATGACTGTTTGATGCTGTTCCAAACTGACCTGGACACTTACTGCTCACCCTTCTGAAATGTAAGAGTACTGTGGACGCAACCAGAAGCTCCGGTGTTGCCTGCAGACTTAAGGCAGATGGTAGGATCTTACACACAGCAGTACCCTGTCCAAAACTGGAAGGTTAAGTGTGCAGTGAGGCAAAGGAAGTTTATATTGATCATACAGATCAAAACTTCCTCAGTAGGACTCTTCCGCCCCTTCAGTCACAGGATTTATTTTGTTGTTCTTTTTTTTTTTGGCTGGTGCAAGCTAAACTCTTCAGGCTTTCTCCTCTTACCCACTGTTTCTATTTCTCATTTCAGATCTCAGCCTTTTGTCTGGTTGATCTTCTCCTTGTGTGGTGACTTGTGTTTATGTTCATAAGTCGCTATACAACAAAACCTCCCAAATCTCACAGAGTTAAAATGTGTACCTAAACTTAGGAACACAAGAAATAGATTTTCAGAATTAAACTTTAGTTTAAATAATTCACCAGTCCAGTTCTTTTAACTTCACCTTCATTGTCTCTCCCTTTCAGCTGATACCAGTAAATTACAATAATACCAATGAGACGAAAAATAGGTCAGTGTAGAATGGTAATAAAAATAAAATTAAAATGAAAGACACCTGAAACATGGAGTCAAGGCTCACTCTGCAATTAGGATCATTTAATTTTCTATTTCACTAAGTGAAGGTTGCACACAAGGCTGATCTCTGCAAGTAACTGTGAAGGGCAATAGTCAAGTATTTCTGCTCTGTCCAAGTAATACCTGAGTAAAAAGGATATAAAGTTCGTCCTCTTTGCAGTGTGACAACATGTGACAAAGCAAATTTCTCTATACTGCTACATTGAAAAAATAAAAATCAAAGCAATTCTCCTTTTACTAAGAGCCCACATTGCCAGACAGCACAGCTGGGAGATCATCTGGATCTGCTGCACCCTACCTGCCCAAATGGAATTTCTTCCCCTTATTAATCTCTCCAGCAAGTGGTGGGGCTGCCACTATATTTAGCCAGCTCATGCAGGACTGGCTCCCACTGTCTTCAAAAGGCATATCAGGTGCTGATGCCTATTTTTAAACAGGACATCTAAACTTTCCAAGTGTGGTGACCCATGAGTTTGGACATTCTGCTTTTAATCAAGTGAGTTAATTAACTACAAGGCTCTAAAGGGAAAAAAGGCATCAAAGAGGAAGACCAGGCTACAATAAAGCAGCTCAAGATCTGAGTGATAGGAGCTCCTCCTACTTCAAGCACATTCAGGGAAGGAATTTTTTTCCCCTTTCTTCTTATCTATGTCACTGAAATACAGGCAAGACTTCTTCCTTCCTGCAAAGGGCTGACATCATCTTTTGTTCAAGAAAGTCCCATGCGCTGGAATTACTCACTCTCAAGTTAAAAGTTATTCAACAGACAAAATTTTGTCCTTAAATACCATGCCACTGGGAAGATACTAAGAAAGTATTGAAATCCATGACTGAAAGTAACCACAAACTGCTTTATAGACATTAACAAAACCTTGTAGAACAACTAGCTGTGACAGTGAGCAGCAATGGCAGGTGATAGGATGGTACAGGGGGCAATGTGGGTTGAAAAAGTACAAAGATATTTTCAAGAGAGATAAAGCAAGGCATGCAGAAGTTACAGAGTTCAGGAGGGCCAATCACAGAACCCAGGATTTCTTACATCCTCACCTGCTTTATAACCATGGGCCAATAATCCTTCCAAAGCAAACTGTCCACGGTTATTACTTGTTCATTATGCTAATTATACATATGGCGAAAAAGAAAACACTCAGTATTTTCAGCCATTTCAGTTCTGGTAAAACAAACAAACAGCTTAAAGTTATTCAGGTTATTTACACAAACACACATCTTCCTACCAGGGCACATCTCACCTCCAATATACAGAAGCTGTTACTTTGAGCTGTGCTGCCGGGGAAAATGTGTGGATTTTCAATCTGTTCAATATAAAAAGCAGATACAAAGAGATATGGAAGAAGTCATAACTCTAGCGCAAGGCTGAGAAGTACTGCAAGTGCTTATCCAGTTTTGTGACACACAGGCAAACACTGAAAACACAGTGAACAAGATGATCAATGGACAAAAGCCCTCTATCTGTAGAGGAGATGCACCCACTGTTGATAGCAGCTGTCATGTTCTGGTTCTGCAAAGATAAGTCCTTGGTCCTCTGTTTTCTCTCTCTCTGTCACATGAACATACAAACACACTGTCCATTAAACACCCACACTTAAAGTGCAACTGAGGCCAAGCTTCACAGTCAAAGGTTACTAAATCTACCCCTTTTCAGACTGATGAGATTAATGCTTGCCTGTCCCTGCTGACATTCCAATTTGCTCTCCAGCTTAAAGGCCTTCCTTAAAGCAGCAATGAATAAAGGACAGTCAGCAACTCTTTTCTCCTTTTTCTCTCATCAGCTCTTCTCCTTCCATACATGTCCTCTTTCAGATTTTTATCACAGTATTTCTTTTGTTAAGTTTCTCCCTTCTCAGCCATTAAACATGATTGGGTTTGGGTTTTGTTTCCTAAGAGAGGGTTACAGTTTTGGAACCAGCAATGACTTGCAGCACACACAGTGGACATGAGTCTACCCATTGGAAACCTGATATATCTCTTCTGGTTAAAATAGCACAACTAACTGTAAAATTTCAAAGCAGCTAGATACTGAGCAGCTAATCCTACCTTACTTACCTCCTGCTATATATTCAAAAATAACAACGTTCTCAATGCTATAAGAAAATTCTCACCCCTGGTCTATATATATCAGTTCCACCCAGAGGAGCCAGCCAGAGACGAGGTCTCATTCTGCTCTGTGTAACACAAACGGCAGATCAGACATTCCTGCTCACGTGGCTTCCCAGAAACAGGAACAGTGCTAAAACTGACCTCACTTAAGTTTCTGTTTCTTTCCACTGATGAAAGGAGACAGCATGACTAGCTCAGATGTCAACATTTACCTTGTAGACATCTAAAGTTAGCCAAGATGAACTGAGCTCCAGACATGACAAGTACAGAGGACTGCACAGCGCCTCAGCAGCTGTGACAAGGGGTGCTAGTAAGACAAAGCGTAACCATAAATTAAATACAGATTCTGCATGTGAGTACTATAAAATATGGAAATTTTCTTATGCCCATTTTTCTTAAATAACAAAATTATTGTCAAATTAGTAATGAACTTTCTACTTTTAAAAGCTGAAAGTCTTAGAATAAAGACAGCTACGGAAATTTATCTGAGTAGGTACTGCAGGTTTTGACCTCAGCTTCACTGAGTTGAGTATTTACAACTTTTCCAGCTTAGTTAAAATTTACAAAATTTTTTATAGCTCAGGTCATAAACAAATCCAGAAAAATTTTCTATATTGGGTCATATGCAGCACACTTGTTTTTCTTATTCATTGTTACAGATGACACTCATACCTACAGTACCCTCTTTCTTGGTGTTCTGCTGTTTTTCCCACTTATGTCCATTCCTGACCTCTAACGGTAGTTTTGCAGGCAAATCACAGCATTACTTCCATTCCTGCTTGACTCAGTATGATTATTTGCTTAAAAAAGTACTCCTAACATCCCCATTGCAATGAGGTCTAATTCTGATATTATTGTATGTTTAGCTCTGTTTAATAGCCTAATCCTAAGATACAAGTCATCAACTCATTTTGGTCAGCCTCATTTCTGAGCAATCAAGTCAGCTGTTTAAACAATGTGCTTCCACTTCTCATCTTCAAGGTAAATGACTTCACTGGGAAGCACAGTATCTTTAGCAGCATCTGCTGTGGTTACATGAAAGGCAAGAGTCAAACTCCCCTGCTCTTTCATAAACACTGAGCCTTTTTTTTAATTAACAAGATGATTGAATAATTGTTGTATAATTTAGGAAGAAAAATCTTTAATTAAAGCAAAAAATGGAAAAACAACTCTCACCCTTATCTGGTGAGAGAGATGCTCAGGCACTACATGTTTTCTAGCACATCCTTGACTTGCAATAGGATAACAGAGTTCAGAGGCTTGTTCACCATTCACCATACCCTGTAAAAACTAAAACCAAGCAGGTTTTTACATCTATCCCTCAAACTGATTTGAGCAGTCATTTACACCTGTCCCAGGGAAAGGATTATTAAACCATGGACCCTAAAATGAGTGAACTCACACACAACCTGCAGAATTCTTACAGCTCAATTTTCATCTGGCCAACAGCTTTTCTCAACATTAATGATACTCATTCATGCATCTGATTTAAAGGAGAATGGTTTGCTCTAACAACTTTAGTCACAGAAGTCTGTAGTAGACAAATCTGCACCCTTATTTACCAGAGTATCTTCCTAAATGAAAATTCATGAAAAGGCAATTTTTTATCCTCTTGCGTGTGCTTTTGCATTTCTATTTTGAGTTTTCCTTTCATTGGGCCAATCATAGAAGCAATCAGATGTCCTCATTAAAAAATAATGAACAAAGCAACATACATGCTAAAGGCAAATTCTGAAAAACATGAAAGAAAATATTTTTCTTGTTTATGTCTTTACAAATACACGTATTTATGTATTTATAAAACGTTCAGCACATTTGTATAGAGATACCAAATTTAAGGGAAACTGAATTTGCAAAGGGATGTCTCCAAGTAGGTGTAATTCTGAGCTCTCAACTCAGGTGTCATGTAGGAGACGGACTCTTGGAAAACTTTGCTCTTTGGATAGGTGTGTGGAAGTTATGATTTTTGCATGTGATATCAAATGGTATATGAGCAGATTTGGACAGTCAGCAAGTGAGAATGAGTTTTTAAGCAAGGGCCAGATTGTATTTGGTTAGCAGTTTTTTAAAAGCATGTATGTAAAAAGATACTGCTGCAAAGGAAGTAGCCCAGCTTCAACTCCCATTAACCCCTGACAGGTATGACTTAAGGCTGAAATCTCACACCTTCCCTGGTTTAGTTCTAAGTGCTCAGATATGTCCATAGATAATTCTCAAATTCCCAAGGTTTATAGTTCCCAGCTCCATCTAATGAAGAAACATCCTCACAGTGTTTATTTTTTGAATGCACTAGAAAGCCTCCCGGCTCTCAAGTCCCTGAATGCCCATTTCAGCCAGCTACCAGTTCATGTCACACTGTAATGAGCGTGAAATCTAACTATACACCACACTTGGCCAAATTCGTATTGCCAGAGACAGAGGCAGTAAGGCATAAGGGAAACCCAGGTCACAGCTGTGCAGATCATAACTGAGGTGCTACATACCAGAACAAGATTACATTTTTTAAATCAAATTCCATAGAGATTAAGCCATCAAAATTACTCTGGGAAGGAGAATGGTTAATTCCACAAAACAAATCTGATATATACAAAAGGAAGACTACTTAGTCTAAAATGAACAGAACATATGATAGATTCAATCATGGCTAAGATAACAGAGAACTTTATGACCATAGTAATGCAGATGATTACTCAATTAAGCGAACTTTGAAATTACAGGTGCATTTTGGAAGTGTTTAAAAATCCAAATATTCCCACTTTAAATACAAGTCGAAGATACATCCTGCCATACACAATCTTAGGAGGTAAGAGACATAAATAAACATAGTACTAGGGAAAAAAATCCAAAGGGAGTGAAATTACTTATTCCTAGTCACAGAAGAGTTCCATAGAAAATTGAAAATAATATGGAAGTTCCTCTATCCCATCTCCAGAATGATGACCCTGAGGCTATACATGATTACAGAAGTATAATAAAATGTTCCATGTAATACTTGCTTTTTCATCCTTCTTGAATAGACACAGACACAATGCCAAGCCATTTTAGCATTATTCAAAGAAAAGTTAAACTTTTATTCTTCCCCACTTCTCTATATTGGATATTTTATGCTTATGAGGAAGTGGGAGAAAAGGCAGACTCAGGTCTAGTTTTGGTGGTGCTGTAGCAGATATGTCTTATTATGGTAATAATAATTTTGCCCTAGGACACAGAAGAAATTTTGCAGTTTTTCAGAGACAGGACATGGAAAGGAAGAGCAGACATGGAAAAGAAAGGGAAAAAGGAATGTCCAATACAGATTGAGGTTAGAGGCTGGTTGGAAAAAGAAGAATTAGAAAAAGTGATGAAAGACAAAAGGAAAATATTAGCTAAAAGACCTAATATGGATAAATGAAGTGTTAGTCCATAGCTTTAGGAGAGCTCTTTTTAATATGAGGCTCCCAAAACAACTTCAGTGAGGCATTTTATTTTTCTGCAGCACATTTATCAATGATATGCCTACAACATCATAAGAAACAGCTCTTTATTGAGCATAGTGAGGAAGGAGCAGTCTCACAGAAACTGAGCTGATGGAGTCCTGCTCCGTACTGCTATATGTGGTGTTTTACTGTAGTGGAGGGAGGGAATACAAGGATGAAAAGCCTGGGGAAACAAGCTCAGCTCCAATTCACTCTTTCCCCATGGAAAGTGATGCTTCACCTCAGTCTGGATGGCACACAAGTGTACACTGGCCCCTTCTGAGCACAATTACAGCCATTCAAAGAATATTTTCTTTGCCAACCACAGTAGCACTCAGTTATAGGCTATCAGGTCAGATAACATTTAGACACGGTTAATATTATTAGTTATATTCTCACCACCAAATCAATGTGAACTTTTGCCTCAATATGGACATCACACTCTTTAGGAATAACAGTTAGAGTAAGTTAAAGCATAGAATAACCAGGTTTTACATAAAACATAGATCTGCTAATGCATTTGTTTTTCCCATCAACCACATGTGCTAGTCTTTGACAGGAAATGAGAGCCAAATTGCTTCTTGCCTCCAAGAGCTCTAGTCTCATCCCAATGCAACATCCAATAAATACATCAATTCATGCAATCCATCATGCAAGGATCTACCTAGTACCTTGTGTTTGTCTCATATTCACCAAGTTGTATTGGTCATTAAAACTTGTTCTTCCCCCCAAAAATGATCAAATATTATTAACAAAGAGGCAAGTAAAGATCAGACTTACTACAGGACAAACTAATGCACAATGCACTCTCTTCTTTCTGATGTTTAACTTGGGATATGTGAAGAGAAAAATTAATACATAGTGAAATAAATAAACCTTATGTGCAAAATTGTTTCTCAGTACTGTCAATTTGGATGAAGCAAACATGCAAAACCAGCTCATGGGCTCACAGGATGAGAGCTGAGCTATCTTTCTTCAGTCTCAGAAACAACTCAAAGAGCTTCAGACTGCTAAATCCCTGTGGTAGTCTGCCAAGCCAGCTGAGGGAATGATGTGGTTTCTCCTTGGTAAAAAAGAAAACCAGAATTTGAGTAAAACATGCCACAGTCTCGACAAGTGCTGTCAGAGAAACAAGAGGAAGAAAGAGCTGGAGTCTGAAATGATCTGGTGCTTGGGCTGAGCTCTTGCCCCAGGAAGAACTGAGAGGACTATGACTGACAAGAAAGGAAGTTAAGAAGGTAAGTCCACTCATCAGATATAAGGGAAAATATCATCACTGAATATAATCAAAAGGTTCTCTGAGAGCTGAGTACCCTGAGTTATGGTTCATTTGGAGTTTCAGACTGGCTCAATCCAGGAACCTTAAGCCAAACTCAACACTCAAGAGAAAACTCACTTTCATCATACACACATGAACACAGCTGAAGACCTCAGTAAAGCTATACCCAGAACAAGGCAATGATCTGTCAGGACTGCCATGCAGAGCTGCCGGACCCCATTTGCAGCAAAGTGTTCATGTGTGGCAGACCAAATACATACTCTTGTCTTCTCTCTCCGCTTCCTAGCTGGTAACCTGCCTCCAGCTCCCTCCAAGTGGTGAACCACCACAGGGTCAGCAGCTGCAGCCCCAGCAGAGCCACCCAAACTATGCTGTCACTGCTCCATAAGCAAAAGGCAAGACAACAGAAAAGAAAAAAGAGAAGTAGAGAGGGTAAAAGAAATATTTGGGGAAAGGCAGACACAGAGGGAAAAAAATAATAATTACAAAGAAGACATACTGCACAACAGCAAGGAAAAAAAAAACAACTTTAGAAGGGGCAGAGGGAGAGGAAGGTGTTAGGGTGGCCAGAAAAGAGCTGAGGATGAAGACACACAGCAACAAGTGTCTTTTGCTACATAGGACTCTCGGTAGAGGTGCAAGGGAAAAAGGTTGCCTCTAATTAGAAGGAACTACTTCCATTCACTTTCACAGAACATCAGCTCCTGAGTTTCTCCCTTGGTTTTATCTTTCCCTATCTGTGTGGCAGGCAGCAGCACTGGTGTGAAAGTGCAGCCACCTGCACTCCCCCCACCCACGGCGGCGCAGGGCCCGGCTGCGAACCGCGGCGTTATCGGCCACTGGGAACGGCCGCGGCTGGGCCTTTGGAAAGGGGTTTTCCACCTGGTATCACAGCAGGAAATGTCACAGTCTATTACACAGACCTCGGATACAACAAAACAGCATATTCATTTCTATTCTAAAGAAATTGCCATGTTCATTTGGACATGGCTATTAAGCCTTAAGAAAAAATAAATTTGAGCAACTGCCAAATTTAAAGCCTTGTGTTTGATAATATTTTTTTTCTCCCAAGTAACATAATGGGCCTAATCCGTATTGTGGGCAAGTATCCTGTAAAATTTAATTAAAAGCCCAAAGCTAGTAAACAAAGTGATATTATGACACCAGAAATACAACAGAGTTTTGAGAGGTTTCAATAAAACTCAAGTCACTCATAGCCCATGAACACACAGCCCTTTGCAGTAACTACCTACAGCACTTTTTTTGTACATGTTACTCAGTATGACTTAGTGCCCCTAAATGTTTCCTGGAGGAGGAGATGAAATAATTATCTTGGTGTACTCTAGCCCTCACTAAACAAAAAAATATTTCCATTTCCATCCTTTGGGATTTCATACGCCCTGAAGTTTGATGGTTAAGAGTACCATACTAAGTACTAAGACAGATCATAAAAAAAGGTTCAGGCTTTTCTCTAGGGAAATGTTATGCTGTGATCTCACTGTTTTCCCAGATAAATTTCATTGCATTGTTTCTTTTGCAGCAGTTTTAGACCCATGTGAATGCCATAGCCAATACCAGATGTGCCTCCACGCACTTGCTAGAGCTCTGAACAAAGAAAATCCAGGAGAGCTGGAGTTCTGCTTAATGAGAACAGCCCTGGGACAAAGCTTTAATAGTTTAACTAAAATTACATTCAAAACTTAATTAGCAGAAGCTCTGAACTCACAAGACGTGGCCCATGAGTTCTAATACACTAATTAGCTAAGACACCCTTTAAAGCCAAGTATAGCTAAACCTTCTTCAAGAGCTGTCACGTGAGTCTTTGGATCTGAGGCAACATTTGCACTGCACATGGGAAGTGCAGCATTATTTCACTACAGTGCTGCTGCATATACAGGTTTTGTAGGTCCCAATTACTTTGGGTAAAAAACAAACTATAAAATGTTCACAGGATATAGTTCTACACACAAGGAAAGATCAAAGCAAAATTGCTTTGAGCAACCATGTTTAGTGAAAGGTGTCCCTGGCTATAGCAGAGGGGATGGAAGTAGATGGTCTTTAAAGTCCCTTCCAGCCCTAACTTTTTCTATGATTCTATGATGATTCTACAGATTAAATGGGAGCCACAGCCTTCCACAGCTGGACAATAGTTTTGAAAACTTCAGAAAAACTGCATCTTAAGAAAGGATAAAAACAGTCATGAGTAACATTCTTTTTTTTTTTTTCCCCTAAAAATCTTCCTGGTTCAAATAAAGCATCCACTGATCTGTTTAGATAATTTTCAAACAGTTGTTTCAATTTCAATCTTCTATACATGTTTACTTGCTATAAATGAAATAGTGGAATAAAAAAATTGCTCAAGCATTAGAAATAAACATTCATTGCAAACACATAAAAATCAGATGTTTCAGCAATTTTGAATAAAATGTGACATTTCTTGAAATTAAACTTAGTGACACAGTGTGCCTATTTTGACAAATTATATTGTCTGGAAAATAAAATTCACAGTAGGTTCCCAAATCGGCTTTGGGCTCTCCCACTATCTTTAGTGACATTGTTTAAGCAAGATTACTGGTTTCAGTAAGAAATTCAGGTAAGTCCAGATTTTAGAATGTGAAGAATTACTGCAGGTATTTCAAAACATCACAAGGAATACATATAGACTTTTTGCTGCAAAATTTTCCCTTCCAAAGCAACCCTGGAAAAGGTTTCAAAATATCTTTTTGTTATGTTGACAAACACATGTGTTTCAGCTGTTACCATTTCCACAGCATTATATCATGGAGGTTTTCAAAATGCCTTACACAGTGGAGAATAGGAAAGAAAATTTAAACCAAGGACATCAGGGCAACTTGTATTTATTAAG
Source organism: Sakesphorus luctuosus (assembly GCA_013396695.1). Lineage (NCBI taxonomy): Eukaryota > Metazoa > Chordata > Aves > Passeriformes > Thamnophilidae > Sakesphorus > Sakesphorus luctuosus. The sequence continues at coordinate 1,700,440 of VWZD01001014.1, read as the reverse complement.
GAAACTATCCTACAATCTTAAAGAAAAGGAATAAAAGGAAATTTTACACTTCCATGACAGATTTCCAGCCAGTGAAATCCATTGTTCTTAATTTATTTACCTTTGAAGGACAAACACAGACATTGCAAGGATTAGATCTTCTGCGCCAGGGTATTTCAGTGCTTGAAACCTGATGCTTCTATGAACCAGCCATTAGTTTTCCTCCTCTGAGGCCTCGATTTTGCTGTTAAAAAGGTGTGTTTCTGTACTTCTAGACAACTGACTTGGGGTAAAATTAGATTTAGTTTGCTAACCAAAGTTTATGCAACAAAACACATTTTCAATAAGAAAACAGGACAATCTTCTCCTTCCCTGTCCTCCAAAGCAATCAGAAACCCTGGAGTGTTGTTGGGTTATTTCATTTTAATGGGTCTTGGTCAGTTTATAACTGTGCTTACAAAGCATGGCTGTCTGCAACCGCAGAGGATAACCCTGAGAACCCAGAGGATTACTCCAGCCCTTTGCCTCATTTTTTCTAATGCACATGTGGTAATCCAAGATAGAGAAAAAAAGTTTTTAAGTATATGGTAAACTAGATAAAGACACCCCCTGGCTGCAGCTGACCTTGTGTCACCAACCCTTGGGTAAAGCTGAAGCACCTTGTCTTCACTGTACTCTTACCTCGAGACACATAGAATTAGGAACCCTGAATTTTAAAAGTATGTTTCCAGTGGAGTGATGTCCATTGTATGATGTCTACCTGTCAACACTCAGATTTGCACCTAGATAATACCACCTAGCAAACTCTGACAAGTGACAATGTACAGTGTGCTGTAGTAACCACTCACTGCACACACAGTGTGAACTCCCGAGCAGTGACACTGTATCTGATCCGAGACCCTTTGAGTCTAATCCAATACACAGAACAGCTCAGCCCACCCCTGTGATATGAACACTGGGCATCCATTCTGCTTTCACCAAACACTGTCACAAGTGCCAGGAAAACATCAAATATTACATATTGCAACAATCCTGTCATGTGATAACTACAGTTTTACACCTGGAACTGTATAAAACTCACACTGACACAAATCCATGGCTAATAGCTATTAGCGTAATGACTATCTGCACGGTCTGCTTCTTCTCAGCTTTACATAATGGATATGAGATCCAAAAAACATCAAGGGAAATCTTAACCAGGAGTGCAGAAAAACTTATTCTCAACAGGTTGAAACTAGTAACAAAAAGAAAAAAAAAAAGAAAAAATAAAAAGGGGAAAAAAGGAAAAAAAAAGAGAGGAGTACATCAAAGTACAGTATTTAGTTCTGCTTGTATGTGTAAAGCACTAAGTCTTCCCTTGAGGATACTGAGTTGTGATGTTTGCTCCTGCACTGTGCTGCCTCCATTAAACCCAGAGAAAGAGTTCAGGCCTCATGATAACTTTGCAACTGCTGATCCAGTAAGCTGCTTAAAAGACTCTTGATCTCTCAAAGCAAATTTTTTGCTTCCAGTTTCAAGTTACACTCCCTATTTCAAGAGACTGAAAAAAAAAGGAAGAATCAAGGAGGGAAAAAAGAAATAAAAAAAACTGAAGAAAATTTAAAATGAGACATGAAAGCTTTCCACAGAAATCAACCAGCAAGAATTCAACAGCACACTATTCCGATTTCAGTCCAGTCTGTTCAAGGTAATAGGTGGGCAGCAAAATGAGGTCAATCTTCCCCCTTTCTCCTGTAAGTAAATGTAGGAAGGAGACTAGCTGGATCTGCAACAAAAAAATGAGGTCCAACTGCAGCCACAGCACTGACTGTTCTGCAGTTGGCAAGGAAATGCTTCGTATCACACTTGCATGAAGAAAAACCCATGGAGAAAGAAAACTCACAAGGTTCATCATCCTGCCTCCCTTACGAATCTTCCTTAGTCCCAGAGAAGAGATAATGCAATCTAAAATTGATTTAGATTTTCCATCAAATCTAGGCAAACTGTCCCAGCCATAAGGGTACTCTATAGAGGAGCTGGTGAGCTATCAGGAGCCAAAGCTGGGACAGCATCCTACCACCTCTCTGGCTACAAATGTGTCTTGGCTTCCTTCTGTTTCAGAAATAATTCACAGAGATTACAAAGTTCACCAGAAGGATATGTAAGATATTTTTCCACTTTCCCTGTTAAGTTTCCGAAAAAATTTCCCCAGATTGAGAAAAATCTGATCTTATGCCCTGAATCTCCAGTTTGTTCGTAGAAATGTTTGCTCTTTAGACTGTCATGAACAACACACTCTCCAAGTTAAATGCAAAATGAATTCATTAGTGCCTTTTATTTCTAGTGAGTATCTAGTAAAAAACCAAAAAAACCTCCAAAACCCCAATAAAGTCCTAGAGGATCATTAAGACACTAGAAATGCATATCCAAACACATAGAACAGTCACTATGCTTTATTTCTACCCATGAAGCAGGACAGGTTGAATTATAGTCTGTGCGTCCTCTCAAATTCAAGAAGTTCTTTCTATGCCAAACAAACAATGAATGAGCTGCTCTATGACAGTGATGCCCTCAAAGGCCCTCTAGCAACTTTATTTATGCAATTTACGTTTCACTTTAGTTATTTTCAATGAGACAGAGTTGAAACAATACCAGTTATTATTGCCAACCATCTCATTCCTGCATATTATGTGACTAACAGCACTACTTCCTAATAACCAAATTTGCTTTGTGATTAATGCAGCTAGACTTTGCAGAAGTTGCACAAGTTGTAAGAACAGGGTGAGACATAAAAGCCTCAGGCACATGGAAACAAATCTCTCCTTTTCACACATTCACTCCCAAAGTGTTTGTGTAAATATGAAAAAAATTTAGCTCTTTTTCACTTTTTTAAGGCCACAGGAGAGCAGGAGGTGGCAACATTTGGATACTACTGTCATACTGAAATCATGATCATACAGGATTAAAAAAGGCTATAAATATAATACAGAAATTATTGAAATTGGTGGGAACTGCACATACACGTCCAAGGACTTCATTTGGCCCATAAAATGGAAAACCAGCATCAGCTAAAACCACAACAGAAATGGATATAATTTGTCAAGCCCAAATGCAAGAATGCAGATGGAAATGACAGACAGAACACTAAAACCTCAAAGAGGATCTGCAATAGACATCAAAATACTTACAGAAATTACAGAGAAACATCCTTGGAGATAAATAATTGAAGATGAGCCTGTTAATATAATTAACTCCTCCAGTGCAGGAAAAGTAAAATGGAGCACAGAAGTCAGGATGTGAAAAAGCAGAGACTTATCACAAGTAGCATGCTTCTGCTTAACAAAAACCAAGCACACAAACAAAAAAACCCAAACAAACAAACAAACAATTCCAATTAATGGCAACCTTCTACTGCCAACTCTTTCCTCCCTAACCAGTACATGCCCACAACAGGAACAATTTCACACTTGTCCAGACACCAAACCCAGTCATATTTATGCTGTGCACAAATCCAGTAGGTTACTATGCAAGTAAGTTTAACTATTGATGTCCCCATGACTGTGCCAACCACGTGTTTTTATGCAAAATATGACTTAAAAACGACACAGCGTGTCAAATGAATCAATAATTGAGCAAATCTGCTCTCTCATGAACAGTTTTCAAATTTCTGTGTGAGGCAAAGCATAAGCAAAGTCCTTGGGCAGTCAGACAACACACCACTGAACTTCACACAGTCAGGGTAGATATGTTTAAACTATAGTCCAGGCAGAGCTTACTCTTTGTCCTTCAAAACAAGGTTTTAAAGCAAGGCTTGCTCCTGAATTACATTTTTGAAAGTAGTGGTTGGTAGAAACATAGTTGTCTTCTTGCCAGAGCTTGGTGAGCTCCTGTTGGAGATAAGGATGCTCCCACAAAAACCAGGCAGAACTTGCCTCTTCTGGAAAGCAGAGAGTGGCCATATTAGAGCTTGTGTTCTCAAGTGCCCTGCCAACACCAAAGTCTCAAGATAAGTACTATTTCACTTTAGTAATGTCCAGTAGTTATTCTCCTACTTTTGGATCTCAAAGTGTCTCTGGATACAAGCTGACTGTGTCTGTCCATCACAGACTGACAGTTCATCAAAGAGTTTTCTATTACATGACTCTCAATTCTGATACACACAATATATCAGTTTCAACCCCTCTTTCAAGAAGGCATTCTTATACGAATCCCTTTTCTTCTGTAAGGGTCTCAGATGTAGAAAGAAAGACATTTGCTGGGATTTATACTCCCTTTCTGTTTTTCTGAAGCTTTTGCTATTCTGTCTTTATCCTTCATGTCTGGTGATTTGAATACCACTGTTCTGACAGAAGCATCATTTCCCTTTCACAAGTGTTTCTGTTACTCTTTCTACTTCGAACTGATCATCATTCTTATTTAAATGCAACATTCCAACTAACAAGTTGTCTAAAAAGATAATCAAGACTCCCTTTCCTACATTTTCTTGTCACTTGGTAGCCTATTATACTCAAGGGCTTCTATTCCAAAATCTCTTTGACTTCTGAAAGACTCAAGGTTGGATTAAACACCTTATATTTCTTCCTGTTACAGTCTTAAAAGGACTCTTTTTTGTCTTACATTACTTTTTTTTTTTCCAATTCTTCATATACTTATTCGTCATTTGCATTTCCGTAGCACTTGGAGGTCCCAATGAAACTCTAGACACTGCTATGCACTTTACAGAACTGGAATAGAGGGGCTCTGCCCCAAGAGTTAAAAATGGAAAGAAATAAAGAAAGGATAATTGTCTCTGTGGGAAGGACGAACAACATGTAAAATACAGAAACAAGATTGTCCAAGCTTACGAGGAAGTCTCTGAAAGACACAGAATGTAAGCCAGATCTCCTAAAACTGAAAGGCTGCCTATCTCCTCTTTCTGATACTCTCTTTTCCTAGTCCCATCTGGTCTATTCAGCTATAGGAGACCGATGTACAATTGGCTGTCCTTTGCTTTTGCAGTCTCCAAAATCTGTTTTACCAACTGCCAAAGATGGAATTGCAGTAGACTAAAAGCATTCCATTTTGAAAAGTGAGTGAAAGGAGTGAACTGGAATATATGATCCCCATTTCCATATAGCAGCACCTCAAGGTACTGAGTAGAGTAACACAACAGTCCAAGAAATTTGATATTAAATACTAACCAAAAAAACATATGCTCTGAAGAACATCACTTTGAAGCAAAGATTGAATATTATTTTTCACAAAAATACATTTATTGCTGAATGTCTTATATTAAAAATATTTAGAAAAAATAAAAATCTACAAGAACCTCAGCCTGGAGCATATAGTGGTTTATGCAACAAATACTTGTGAAATGCCTACTTAAAAAGTTAAACCCCCTGGAGGGCTTGTGAATCTTTTAGTTGTAATGTACCCCTGGAGGATTTTATTTTGTATCCGCCTAGCCTAAAGTTAAAGAGCAGTTTTTGAACATGTTTGCTTTACTTGAAGCTAAAATCTGGGTTACTTGGGGGGAGGGCAGTGGAGAGTCTAATAAATCTTACAATATACTTCTTGGCAAGAAAACTACTTACTGGTGTCATGAAGAAACAACTTTACTGGTCTCTAAAGAAATATTGGTTTCAGAAGTTACTATTGTATTCAAGACACATGGAAGCTACATTAAATCAAGTTGTGAAACATACTTGGTAATAAGTGCTTTTTTAAAAAAAGTTAAACCCTGAAACAGATCCGGACATATTTAAAAAAAAGAAAAAAAAAGTTGCTGAGGCTGCCATAAATTTTGAAGGAGGAACTTTAAAACTTGGGTGTTCCTTTCCATAAGCCACATTTCACAAGGAAACAGCTTGATTTTATGTATATACTTTTACCATTCAAATTTCAGTGGGATTTCTTTAAGCGTCTATTTTCACCATTCAAAACTGTGCATATGAATGCACAAGAAGCATGAAGAGGGAACACACTTGCTCTCAATATCAGCTAGTGTATGTTTTCTTATTCATATTTGGGCAAGAGCCCTAACTCTTGGCTCACAACACTCCCACTTACTTTCTTCCCCAAACACTGCATCCACAAATGGATCAGCTAATTAATCTAGACACAATTAATTAAGGCCACCAGCAGCAGAACAAATTCACTTTGCCAGTTGCCTATGCATCTGGATGACCTCCCATATGCTGCCCAGAGGAAAAAACTGAGAGGCCCAATCTATACAGAAAATCAACTGTAAAAGCAATAAAGTGAATTTAGATCCTTTAAAAGAAAGCAGATTGAGCAGTCAGTTTATCCTCAGAACAGACTCAGCTCAGATGACAGCAGGGTTATGTTCTGCCATGGCACCACGTTCAGTTCCATACCTCAGGGACCATCAATATAAAAGAAACAAGTTGACTTCAAAGTCCTTGAATTTCAATGTTTTCAGTTTGAAGATGCCTACGAGAATGTGAAGTGAGAGCAGGTGCCACAACTGTCCTTCTGGGGCACATTTGGCAGATTGCAAACAAAAAATTGTTTCCTTGAAAGTGGCATTTGTAGCTCTGTGAACCAGAGCCTATGAATGAGAGTCTTCTAGTTCTCCTTCACAATTGATTCTGGGCTAAAGAAGGTAAAATCTGGACAATAATTTAACATAACAATAAAAATATTTATTAGGCTCTGATGCTTGCAGTCTATATTTGTTAATTACAAAATACAATTCCTTTCCCAAGCCTGGATATAGCAGATACAGCCTTAGCCACATCATGCAACTTTTGTCCTGTTCATCCTCTGTTGAATGCAGAGTATATTGCCAAAGTATGGTATGGTCAGTTAGGCCAAGGCCGTCCTTTTTTTCTTTTCTTTTTTTTTTTTTTTTTAAGAATGTGATTCTAATGATACAGAAACTTACTTTTCCAGTTGCTAAAATCTATCCACTTCTAAAATCTATCCACTTCTAAGCCAGAACTGGAATCAACAGCTTCTAAGAGGTACAGAGCAATATTGCAAATGAGCATCTCTTTCCTCAATGTGACTAGATTCAAAATTCTATATAGAACATTTCCAATGTATACAATTCATGCAGCAAAGATTCCTTAAGTGGGAAGAAAGATTGTTTCTCAGTTTAGCCTTCTATTTTGCTCTGCTTCCTCCCTAACCATTCTCATAGCACTGTGGCCAACAAAAAGAGAGGAAAAATTTAAAAAAAAAAAAAAATGGAAACACCTCAGCATCTCAATGTCTGCCTTTTAACAAGCTTTTCAAAACATCTTAATTCTGATGCATCTGAGCAGTAAACTCCTTTACTGGCTACTGATAATTCAAATTAAACAAGCAGCATATTTTTAAAGCTTCAAATTCCAAAGTAAACTTTATGGGGAACCTCAGAATAATTGTCTCAACTCTGCAAATTAGAATGAATATTTAATGTTACACAGCTACCACCACAAAAGGCCTACTTCTTTTGATAAAGACACTGATTTATCTCAAAGTGTCCTGGGAGGTTGAGACTGAAATATTGCAAGAGAAACTGGCTTGGATCTAGGTTTCAAAAATGACAAAAAAATTATCAACCCTCAGTTCCTATCTGCCTCTACGTTACTCTTCAAAGTTAAGAGGGGGATTAAAAACATCACTAAGTAAAGCAAGAAAATACCAGACATGCTGAATTTCAAGCACAGTCCAATTTTATCTCCTAATTATTTAAAATGCAAGCTGCCAAGTGCACCAACCATTATGACAACAACAATCTGATCCAACTTTGCAACAGCAACAAAAAATGTTTATCAGAGGTCTAAACCACAGACTCATTTTGTAAACTTGGAAGCAATTCCAGAGCTAATGCCATACATCTCAAAGGAAAAGATAAACCCTCACTCACATTTTTATGTAACAACAAATGGATCAGCAGTCTTCATGCAAAAAAAAGTTAAAATCCTTCATGGTTGAAGCCACAAGACTGCAACAACAACTCTTTCTTATCAGAGATATTTCCACTAACATAAGTGCAAGTAAAACTCTTGCAGAAATGTCCTGAGTTGTGTGTGTCAAGAGCAAGGAACAAAGCTGGTTCTCAAGGGCTCAGAGCATTTGCCTGCTCCTTACAAGAAAGGAAATCATTTGCCTGCTTTGGGAAGGGTCTTGTAAGACAAGAGCTTCCTCCCCTCTCAAATCATCACTGGTTTCCAAATATCTTTCATGGAAATTGAAGCCAAATGGCACCAGAGAACTACAGATTGAACAGTGACCTCAAGACTTCAGTAGTGTGTGTAAGAACAAGACACAGGGAAACACATATGAAGCAGGAGGGAAATTTCATGTTCTTATCCACCACTTACATTTTTTCAACTACTTCTGAAGGACAAGCTGGCTCAGCAGATCCAAAAGGAAAATGGTGTCATTCAATAAAAGGCTGCTGTTCCAAATCCAGCCCAATCTTATGGTGGCTGAAAGCTATTATCCAACAGTTGGCCAATGTTGAATGAAATAAGGATTTCACTTCGTTTCTGCTAAGTAAGTGTCTGCAACACAACTGGCAGTTTGGCCAGACAGGCCAAACCCTGGTTCTCCAAGCCAGGACCGAGGTGTACTGGCAGGGCAGGACAGTGGCTTACACTTGTTTTGTGGCAAACTTCATTTAACCAGTGCTGTTAAATATGAACTCCTAGCAAGCTTGTGTTTTCAAGAGAAAGATTAAGAGGAGAATTCTACATACATGACTTTTGCCTGATTAATTCCAGCAACAGAACATATATCTAGTGTGTTTACACTATATAAATTATTATTACATCAAATTAAACTGGAAACATAACTCTTAAATTTTGTTCAAAGCTAGAAGCTGTAGGACCTTGCCATCTGATACAGCTCTGCTATCAGGGTTTATGGAGTAAATGACTAAGCCATGAAATTTTACTGGATGAACTTCAGTGAAGTGCTTCAGGCTAGTTTCTCAACATTAGGACATCTGAGAATATGGCTACATGGCAGGCATTCCACAGTAATAGCTCGTGTCAACACTTCCACTGGGGTAAATAAAGGCATAAGCTGCCTCAAATTACCTTATAGTTACCGTGTGGTATAAGGGAATGCAGACAGAACTCTATGGAGCAGCCAGCTACCAGTGTGTCCACAGCCTCACTGACTCAGAGATCATCTGCCCCAAAACTGCAACCAAACTCCCATATCAGCCTTAAAGGTTCTTGATCCTGAGAGACCTCCACCCTAGCCAGGCACAGTGTGCTACACAGATAGGATGGGAGGAGGTGAGGTTTAACTCCCCCAGCACTGCCATTCCATTCTTTGCCTGGTTGCCAATACATCCTCAATGCAGACAACCTATTTTAAGCTTGCACTGACATTGGCTGTCCCTATATGGTTAAAGGGAAAAGGCAAAACACCATCCAAAAGAGCAGCCTCCAGGAGAAACCAAATAATTAGCAACATGTGTTTTGGTACAGAAAGGTGCAGAGAACATGGCTTTCCCTTTCAAGGACATGAAAGAAAAATGTTGGAAATGCAGGGAACTAGATACTGTTTTCTCAGCAATATTTAGTCTAACTCAGCCTCCACCTACGTTAACGTTTGCGCTGAAAGAAATACACTGTGTAAACTTTTAAACATTTTTTTTCCTTTACATCCTACCCAATGTCTTCTCTCAAGAGTATTCAAAAAAGCTGAAAAGGGGCAGCATCTCCTCAGGTGACTCTACAGTAGGAAGTGTCTTCTAAGCCACAAGAGTCAGAATCACTATTTCCGAATCAATGTTTTCACTTGTGTGTTATTGATGACAATGTTATTGATGACCCAGTAACAAAGAGAACAAACCCCACATTGTCAAGACTGTGACCAATATAAGTAAATAAGAATATATATATTTATACATGTATACATTCAGGAAAAAGAAGGTAATATTAAAACAAGTATTTCAATAATAGGTGAGTGTTACAAAATGGTATTTTTCCTCCTAAATGCCTGGATAAAGGACCTTTTGCTAGTCTCTGAATTTGGCTTTCACAGCTACATCATCAAGCAATGTCCTACCCAATAAAAATATTTCTACAGAATTTAATAACTACATCTATAGCACCTTGTCTAAGATTCAAAAGCCTTGGAAATTAAAATATGGCAAGAGCAGAATTTATGACAACTCTGTGAAGTAATGTCTATGCATACATTCCCTCTTAATGTCATGATTAATTTACTGCTAGGACTATACTGTAACAAACTTATTTCTAAGTAACTGGTTCTCCCCCAAAACAATGCCCACCCACAGAAGGCAAGCTGTTGGTCCCAGTGCCTGCTGAACTGTTTTCTGCCCACTGAATGATGGCAATCAGAATAAAAGTCAACAATTCTCAGATGTGTTAAGAGCTTCAGGCTCTTTGCAGCACTCCCCATAAGCCGTAAGCAAATGTGATATTGCAAAATGGCTTGTCATCACCCTCTTCCTGCCCTTCTCAACACATATATATTCCTCATGAAGGGATCTTTTCTCTCCAATAGCACCTTTGAGATACCAAAACCTTACTGCTCTATTATAGGAAATGGCAGGGAAGGATGTCTGCTCTTACACAAACAATTCTATTTATGAATTGAAAACAATGTCCAGGGTTGGCATTTCCATTCTATTTATTATTTCAAGGATCATTAATCTTTATAAAGGACAAATATCTGAGTTATAACTAATTGCCATCAACATAATCTGTTAAAGCCATACCTAAAGTAACAACACTTCTATGTTGAATGGTATCATGTACAAGATATTCATTGAAAGGGATAATAATCTCATAAATCTCAATTTTTCTGACATAGATGCACAGGATTAGTCTATATTTTCAGCAGAAGAAAGTGAAATGGACAGAATTCAATGGACTCAACTTTGAAGAACCTTTTCTGTTACATACTCAAAAAAGTTAAGGGATGTAAACAGTGCAGCTTTAAGAATTCTGAGTGGAACTAAAAGCTGCACCATTTTCCAATAATTATTCCCCATTCAAACAGACCTCCATTACCATGTCTTTACACATAATTTTTCCCAGGTTCCCCCACTATTATTCCTGATCATAGTCCGTCACAGTTCCAAGTAACCTTTTTGCAAGCATCAAATAATCTAGACTAAATTCTCATTAGGTCATTACCTCAGTGCTTACTGGCATTTTTACATATGGAAACTGATTGCAATAGATATTCCAGAAGAGCTGCTGTGCAAACACACTGTATCACAATGAAAGTCTGCACAAGTAAGCAATAAATTACTGATAAATAAAAGTACTTTTTATTCTTTAATTCTATGTCTATAGTAAGAAGCCTTCTTATCAGTGGCCCTACCTATATAAGCAGGAAATAATTTGCTCTTTCAGTAGTCACCCTCAGCTCCTCTATAAATTTCTTCAAGCTCGCCCATTATCTTTTTTGGGGTTTCTTGGGGAACAAAAGGATATTGAAGTGGTGGCAGGGAACCACCTATTACATGCTGCCTGTGTGATAAGATCTCAACATGCATTCAAAACACCACCAGACTTGGTCTGGCCTCAGCATCTACACGAAAATAATTAAGTTCGCCACACATCTGAAAGAGCTAAGAGGAGCACTTGCAAATTCAACGAGGAATGGGAGAGAGGGCAGTGTAACAACACTTAAGATCCATGCTAGGAAGTGATGTTCCCTGTGATAATCCAAAAGGAAGAGCAAGTAACACCTCAGGTGGGGTCATGGCCTGCACTCATTGAAACTTCCCACTCATTTTCAGTAATTTGCCAATAGGGGTGCAGAAAGTCAGCAAAAGGAAAAGGATTTCTCTAAAGGTCACATTCAAATGCTTTCAAACAAGTGATTATTTTAATTCTGACCTCTTTGGTATCAACTGGAACTCTGCCTGAGAAAATGGTTTCGGGACTCTGCCCACTGGTTTGTTTGTACAGTGGTACAGGAAATATGTAAATAGATTAAATTTATGACAAAGTGCCAAGTATTTGAGATCGCTGTTTCTGTAATATTCTCTGCTACACAATTATAACTGCCAGAGCCTAACTCTGCAAAAGTCAGCACCAAAACTCCCTCTGAAAACAGACACCATACAGCGTCTGATGGGCTCGCTTGCCACCATCCCAGGACCATCACACGTGTTCACACATTATCAGCCTGTGCTCAGAATGAAGCCAGTCGGAAATTATACTAAGTGCCCCACACCAAGCTACAGATACAATGGGTGACAGCCCAGGTGAAAGCATGTTCCACATCTAGCTAATTTGTTCTGTTCACTTTTGGGTAATTAACTCTCACTGCCATTCATAAATCATGTCTTCTGACAAGAATTCAAATTTAGAGCCCTAACCTCCCACACTATAAACATACTGCCCAGTCAGACCCAGCTTAACAGATCTGAGCAGCCAGCTCTTTTACCCAAAGTGAGAATGGCTCTAAAGGTTCTGCTTACTGCAGGAGTTAGTCCTTAGTGCTCATCTTTCACCCAAAATTCTCCAAAACCAAGGATATTCATTATTTAGTTTAACCCTTTCCCATCTAGAAATTAATTAATTTCAATTATTTGAGTAGTGAAACATAGCAAGCTATCAAACTGAAACAAAGAAACAAAGCAATAAAGGTTCCCTAGAAAGATAGAACAATAGGACTACCTTCTCTGTAAGAATGTACAAGTTTTGACTTCAATGGAATTGATGAGAAAAATATCATTTTTAATAGACCATTAAGACTACATTTCAGCTCTGCTAGGGCTAGTCAAGTTGCCTGTATTTGCCTGAATATTCAGAATTTGCCCAGTAAAAGAAAGGATATGCCTCCAGCAGAAAGAAATATTTTCTAGAACAAAGACATGCTGAAAAAGTGAGACTTACACCACTAGCACAGAACATCTCTCCAGCCACATGGGTGAATTTTAACATTTATATCCCTGCTAACAAGACCCAGACTCAAACCAAAACCACAAATATGGGGAAAGTCTGATCCCAGATCAGAATTTTATAACTCACAACCCAACTCTCCACTAACAATGGTTGGAAAATGCTTTTCAAAACTCCTACAATATTTGTTCCATACACAGGAAATGAGTTTAATAGAACATCTTTGGGGATTAGCTTTGTTTAGCTGTCCAAGGCTGTGATTCAAAGTCTGCGGATAGTACTGCTTTAGTTTCTGCACAGAAACAGAGGTATTTCCTGATGGGATGCCTTCCTTACTCACATGGTCATTCACCTTAATCCCTGTTAACTTTATAGGATGCTACATTGCACATATCATTGGCTGTAAAGGAAGTCCTTTATACATGTTTCTTGGCCTTCCTCTATTCACAGCATGAAAATGGTGAAGATAAATATACTGCTGAAGCATGGGAATTGGGAAGTTGGATAAAAAGTATTACATCCTTACAGAGGAATTCTTCATTTCTAGACAACACAAAGCAGCTCCCGAGGATAAATTTACTGCTTTTCTGCTTCAGCATAGTGGGCTGTATTATGACCCTATAATCCACTGCAAGCAAGGCAGCAGCTGAGAGCTGCACTGCCCTGGAGCTGTCTGAGAGATGACTATGATTCACTGAATTACAGTTTCCTTTCCAATTTCCACTCTGCCTCAAGGAAGGCAGCAAGCACTGCCTCTGCACTGTTCTCTTCCCAAAATCATTCTGCTCGTGAGCTGGGCTGTGCTCCACAGTCTCTCAACTCACAAATAGGCACTTAAGGAAGTAGGAGGTGTGAGGAGATACTCTTTAAGCTCCAAAAATATGTATATGCTACATATGTTTTTTGTTAGCAACCTGTACAGCAGGACAGCAGGTATGGGATGGTGAGGTATAGTCAGGCAGTAGATGTGGTGTGTATGTGCCTCAGATGTTACTTTGGTGTGCTAGACAACACAAGATGGCAAAGGCGTTCTTGGTGTTCCACACCCAAGTGTGCACCCTGCAAGTTAGGCCCCCACGTGGCTTTATTTCTCACCAAGATTTAGTTTCAGAACAACTCAAGCTAAGAGAAAGGCAATAGCTATTAAAATAGAAGCATCTAACACATATAGTATTGGGACCTGAGGAACTGGGAGGGAAAGAAAGAAGCAAAGGGCAACTGCTGAGAAAGTGTGATCTGTGGGCAATAGGTGACAAAGAAAACTTGCAGTGTCCAAAGCGAGGGAGCAACAACAAATGCCTTGTATTCAATACATAGACTAAAGCATGGTGATTCCAGCCACACTGACCAAACTCTCCAAAACCACAAAGCTATTAGATTAAAACCATCCTTACAATTCAACATTCAGAAAAATCACCCTTAAATACATAATAATAGGGTTTGAGATGCCACAAAAACCTTTAGACAGGCAGAATTTGCCTGAATTCTCCTATTAACAAGGAGCGGGAAGCAGGGAAGCTACAGGCTGGGATGTGCCTGGTGGCAGCACAGCAGCTGTGGAAGCGTGCTCGCTGCTGCTAGGCTGACAGGACACTAAGTGCCTCTTCAGCACCACACATTTAGCTGCTCTCTATTGTTTGAAAGAACAAACAACATTCGCAACAGAGAATTTAGGGGCAACAACTTAAAAGCTTGGGAGTACCCATCACTAACCATCAGTCACCATTGCTAAGTATGACCGTGAGTGGTAAATCACAGTCAGCACCAAAGGAGGAGGGAAGAGGTGTTAATTAACCTGTAAACCTGCTCCACTTTGTGCTCTAGATAGCACAAAGGCCCACCGGAATAGGAGGCATAGTTCACCCTCATTATAAGGCTCTCCATTACAAAGCCAGTGCAAAGAAAAGCCTATTGCTTTGACTCACCACTCCACTTCAGTTCTTTGTAAACATTTTGACATGCGTTTCACTCATGTACAAACTCTGCTACTCCAAAGAATAACCTTCAAGAGAGGGCAATTTCATTATTCAAGCAAACACCAGAAATAAAAAGCTCATCTTCCTGCAAAGTCTCAAGTCTAGCTGGTGTAGAGCTGGTCTTCAGTTGAATTTTTAACAAACCTTTCCCTTCCCGCTTTAGTTATGTCTGTGTAGTCCATTTCATTTAGTAACAGTGGTAAAAGTCTGGCATTCTCCTCATCCTATATTATACACCTATTATGATTTATACATATGCCAGCTATACTCTCTATCCCTGCATTCCTGTTATTCTTGCACTGAATCTATGTGCATTACCAAGAGCAAGGTACCACAATGAGCAGGAAGTCTGCATCCCTTGAATGCACGTGTCCTTGTACAGGCCTCCACAAGAGGGAATTCAGCTCTGTCTCACCACCATCCAAACCCTCATTCAGATTAGTGAGAAGGAAAATGTCATTTTTGTGCATATGTAACACCTTCTTTGATTAACACAAACTTTTTAGAATTAGACTTCTCAAGCCACTGGATTGTGACAAGAGCTGGACAGTTCAGAAAGGCTTCTTTCTGAAACATTTCAGGAAGATTACTGTAGAGCAAAAGAAACAATGTAAGAGGTTGGGTTATTTTGCAAGGGGAGATTCTATAAACTTCAAGGGGAATTCAAACATTCTTTTTCATTCTTCTTTTCTTACTTCGCTCAGGAAAGTAGGTGATAAATACCTGGTTTGTTCATAAAAGCATAGCAATTAATTAAGTGTACAGCTGGCACTGAAGTTCTTAATGAACTGTAAATATTTCTCTGGTGGGAAAGTGTGGAAAAGTGGATAAAAATCAGTAGTTTCTAAGAGAAGACAAATGAGACTAAATGAGTGGCAAGTGTTTAGTTATTTTGGGTCTCTATGAAGATTTGAGCAACTTTTAGAAAGGATATACTGCTGAAGCTAGGATCTGGACTGAAATACATGGCTCCTGGACTTCATTCTTAAGCCATAAATTCAGTCTCAGAGACCAGGTAGCATCCCAGCAATGGCTATCTGCCTCTGACCACCCACATCACAAACACCTCCCAGCTTCACATCCCAGCCGTCAGACCAGTCTTCTAATCTCAGATGACTTCAAAGCCTACTTACCTTGTGATCCACAGTGCTTAAGAAAGCTGTATTTAACCTATTACCCTATCTCCTTAAATACAACAGGGCCGACATCCTCCCCATGGAAATCCCAACTGCTAAGCAGAGACCCAAGGGGCAACACCAGCCAGCCCAGTTAGCAAAGGCACACCGTGTTATCAGAGGTGCAAGGACTGCAGGAAACCTGTGTCTGAACCACGGAGAGCTTTAACTTCGTAGGGATCTTTCTGCCATATATACCTGTATATAAAATAAGGTCCAGTACCATGTGCTAATGGCTAAATCTAAGAAGTGTTGCACTAGAACAAGCAGCTTCCAACAGACTGAGCTACTGGTAATTACTGTCACAAAATAAAAATACCAGCAAAAATGATTTTATTATTGAAGTCAAAAGGATTAAGGGCACAGCCTGGATATCCCATCTGTACTGCCTGTACTTCCAATGTGCCCATTCTGACCTCTTCCCATGACAACCAAGTCAATTATTTTGTTAAATCCTATACATGCAAATTGCATTAATTTCTTTGACTGTGTCCCCAATACCAGATGAACCCTAATTTTGCCCTTTCCATCCTTCACCAAGCCTGTCTACATAAACTGAAGAAACACTCTCTTTTCTGCCCACTTGCTTTTTTCAGGCCTCCTTTCAGAGAAAAAGTCTAGCCTTTCCTCTAACCAGTCCTCTTTTGTCTTCTTTCTTAAGAGTGCATTTTCACCCAGTCTGAAGGGATTGCATTTTGCTCATTCCTGTTTGATATATTTCTTGTGAGACAGGATCAAATGAGATTGAAGGCCCAGAAAACCCCATGCTGTGTACCCTGCATAAAATGTACTTTCTCTTACACTAGAAAAAGGCTTACATGACATATATTTTTTATAAATATATACCTATGAAATTTTGAAAGTAGGCAAAAAACATTATAATATCATAAGGTGGCAAGGAATACAAAAGAAGAAAAAAAACCATAGTGAATAGAATCCTTTTTTATAAAAAAAAGAAACTATGCTTAACACAAACTCCTTCATGAATTCTCTTTATACTTTCAGCGACACAAATTCACCATTCTGCTGACACTGTTGCTGACTCTACTGAAAAAGTCACACAAGAAGGCTCATTTTAAAATAAAATTTTACAAGGAGAGGAGATGGGGATTTATAATAGAGCATGTCCTTCTACTTAATCACAGCATCATTACTGTGATGGTATAAAGTCCACTTGGTCTTTTAACTGATTTAATGATAAACATATAACATTTTGGGGGTAATCGCCACAAAGACATCAAGTTAAAAGGAGAAAAGTCGTAAATTATAGTTACCAAAAAAATTCCCCCCCAATTATTTAATACCAACAAACAAGAGATCCCTGCAGTAACTCTTTGTTTCTAATGTTGCTATCAATTTAATACTACCTCCAGATTCCTTTCATTTCAAGTCACAGAGGAATTCTTAAGTATTTACAATCATGAGTCAAACAAGGAAGCTTTTCAGCTCTTTGACCTTAGAATCATGAGGTATAAACTTTGAACTTCCATACAGAAGATATTTTTAAAACGAAGAGTGCATTTCCCAGAATAATGATGCTCTAATACTAAACAGCAGCTCAGTTATTTTGTGTTAAGAAACCAAAGCCCTTCTTACACAATTTCAAAGCAGCAGCTGTGACTTTGAAACTAGGAACTCATTCTGGCCACCTGCTTTAAAACCAGCCAAAATAAATGTGGTGGGATGGTTCCTGTTGATAACCATGGGATGGCAGGGTAGCACAGATTGTTTGCTGCTAGGGCTTAGGTCCTAGACATCACTAAATTCTCCAAGATCTCATTTGGATGAGGACCTTGGGATCAAGCTGCATCTGAAAGCTGGATTAATTATTAAGGGCTAGTTTGCAGTACTGTTAGAGGTGCAAAACTTCACTGCACAGCCGAGATACATTGTTCACAGCACGCCACTCACAGTGTGATGTTTTACTCCCACGGCAGATGATACTTCTCAATCCCTTGCCAGAGTATATTATGGTCTGGCTTGTAAGGTATTGGCTTCTTTGAAGAAAAGGTTTGTTTTGCTGCTGTTAAAAATTATTAATTTAAAACCTCAAACTAGCCTACTTTTTTATGCCTTACTGAATGCAAAAAACATTGCAAAAAAGCAGTTTCCACCAACGCAACCCAGTGAACACTAACCACATCTTCCCAGATTCACAACCATAGCCACTGTAGAAGAATGTACTCAGCACATATTTCAGGGTCTAGTCCTGCTCTCAGCAGAGTTAATGGATTTCAATAGTAAAAGAATTTGGCCCACAAAGTACCAGCGATTTCTAATTCTCAGCATTAAAAAGCAAATGTAATCCCCTTCTCAAAACTATACCATAGAGTACTACAGAAGAAAAAGAAGCCTTTAGTATTTCAAAACCATATAAACATGTTCCTAAAAGTTTATTTTAGTATATCATTGTTCAAAAGAGGGAGAAGAAAAGAAAAAAAAAATTGGATCACTGGTACATGTCCTAAGTTCTTTCCACATTTTACTCCTTTTTGTCTTGTGTTCCCCCTTTGCACACTCCTGGTGCAGAGGCACATTTCAGACAAGTAACCTACTGTAACACTAACAGTGCCAAGGTGGAAACACACTCTTCTCCTTATGGCCAGCAAAGGACCCACACTTTGATCTTCAAGGCAAAGCCTCTGGATGGTGCAACTGAAAAGACTGCTAAAGTTTATTTCTTTTTTCTTTTTCCTATAAATTACTCCTCCTTTTGATGTCTATTCTTGCTCTTAAAAAAAAATACACACGTCAAGTTAAGATGAAAACTGCCCACACGACAAGTTTGTGTTTACAAGCTTAAGAGCAAGTTTCACTTGAACACAGGTCAATGCCGCTTTAAGAAAACATCACATACCAAAAAAAAATCACACATGGTTAGAACACATCACGAGCAGAGAGGAATTGTGGACTCAGTCTGTGAGGCACCGAGCCAGCCCGAGAAGCCCTTTGAAGTTAGAAAAACATCCTCTGGTCAGAGCACATTTGTGAAACCGTGGGACAGGCGCTTTAAACAACATTCACTCCAAGATCACCTGCGGTGTGCCAGTGGATTGGCGCCTGTGTAACTTCAGCAACGTAACCCTTTCTATTCCACAAAGATCACTCACTCCAAAAATCTGTCCTACCAACAGCATACAGTCAAAACCTGCATGGCAACACATGTACCATTTGACTCTCTCTGTACAACACAGGCAGGCAGTTCCAACAGACATGCGAAGTTTGGGTAAGCCCAGCCATAAGCAGACTTCGGTCAGCAGAAGAAAGGGCACTCTACCTGCTGACACAGAAGGAAGGCATCACACCACAAGAAGGGCCAATGCAAACCAGCATTGCACAAAGCTTACAATACAGTCTGGCATGCAGCTAGGTATGACACATCATGAGAAGAAAGATTCTTGGCTGTGGATGGCTAAGTCCAGGTAACACATGGGGTTTTTTCCCCTCCCCATTTACAGACAAATAAGACTGAACATCAGAAGACTGCTTTTCCAGCAGAGTTACCTCCCTCCACCCAGCCCTGCCATCAGCTATTAGCACCCAGCCCACTGGCATCAGTAAGCTGTGCCAATACAATTTAAAGCAAATCCACCCCTGACCCGGAATGTCTCTCAGACTAGCATGCCTCTCAGAAAACAACCTCTAACTGAAGGCAGCACTGGCTATCCAGTCCTGATACCACTGGATATTGGAACTGATACGAAATAACAGTAGATTTTGACTAGACTCCGTGTCAGTTAAGAGCGTGGAAGGAGCAAACCTCACTCTGCCTTCAGACAGGGCTCCTGCTGATATCAGGAGTCACTCAGACCATAGAGTAGGCCAGGACTTTTTTCTTTCTTAAAACATATCCCTAAAGGCACAAGAATAGCATTCTTCTTGTCTAAGCATTCTGCTCTTCTGTGTTTGACAATATTTCCTACTTTTCTCAGTGGTGGTGAAATTCTCCTCATTTTTGAGGAGACAGGACTGTCCATGTTGCCATCAGAAACACAGAAGGAGGGGCAGATCACTGTTACATTCTTTTTGCTTCTCCCACAGGACATTGCCCATTGTCTGTTATTCAATTACTGACAAATCTAAGGGGCTTCCCACTGCAGCGCCTTTGGTTTCTGTCTTTCCACAGTGGGGACAATCAGAGATTGTCATAGATGAAGTTTAAATTGTTTTAGCAGAGGTTTGCTCCGTACTTAAACAGCACGCGTATGTTTGATGAATATGCACAAGCAACACCTGCATGCTACAGTCTAGCTAGTCCCTCCTGGGTAACAGCAGATGTCCAAGGACACAGAGCTACTTCAACACGCCTTACTTTTGACTTTCATCACACAATTCTCACACAAATTTTCATCTTTTCCTTTTCTAAATGGTATTTTAAATAAATAAATAAATAAATGGACACATCTGGAAAACAGTGCCATGGTAAGGTTGATGATCAAATTCCCATGAAGCTTATGCAGCATCAGTGAATAGTTCTTTTCCAAATGCTGGGGTTTTTTCTTTCTTTTCTGTTGCACGTGACCATGTTTTAATCCAAGAGCAACTGTCTCAAAGTAAAGCGTTGCACAATAGCTTATGCAAGAAGAGATATCACTTACTTCTTTATGCTACGCATTAGTCCAGAATTAAAGATTTTGTGTGCTTCATATTGGTCATAAATAAACGATTGAAAACCGCCTTCGAGTATAAATGAAATGAAAAAAAAAGGCAGTGCTGCAATACTATAACAAACCAACCTAATTAGATAAAAAAACACCTTCGTACAATAAAAATATGCCATTTTAATGGGTATTAAGCAGTGCTGTGGGAATAGCCTCTTTCAAAACACGCTTTTTAAACCTATCTGCAAAATTACATTGCTAATTACAAATGGGAATTTAAGTGGCAGCACAGCTGGGAAAAACTTTTGTGAACCTGTCATAAAATGATCAGATAAACTGCATCTTCAGGGGAAAATACATTGCCATTACACCAGCAATGTAGCTGCCAGATAAAAAGACTATTAGTCTCACCACTTGAACCTTCTCTCGTCTTCCACTGATGTGGCAGAGAACCCAATACAAAACCACTAAAACAATGAGAACTTTTTCATCTATTGCAGCAGGGGTTTTACATCAAAACATAACAGAAAAATCATGCAGAATTTTTAAAAATTATAAAAGCAGTCTTACCTAACTGCACTGAACTAGTTAAAAATATACATTTAAATGTAATTTATTTATGGTACTCCAAAAAACCTACTTTTACATACATATCCACATCAGGAACAAGACCTTGCATATAAGCTTTGCATAAATAAAAATGGTTTTAACTGAGATAACCTATGAAGTTTATCCTCAAAATAAAATTAAATATTCAAGATGGCTAAATGAGGCACAGTTTTTCCATGGGAAAAAATATCAAAGTATTATTTATTTTCCTGTAAGTACTTGTTTTGAAAAGCCTTTCCTCCCCACCTGGGTTTCTGCTAAAAGCCACAATCTACATTTAAACAGTGTGTATGCTTTAGAAAATTATCAACCATCTTTTTTTATAGCAGGAGCTTATGAAATTATTTGATCCACTTTTCACATAGAAAGTCTAGGGCTGACCATAAAGAAATAGGCAGGCTCCCAGTATAAACTTACCGGGATTACATCAAAGACCTTCCTCTAGGATCAGACGATTGATTTCTTCAATGCTTTTTAGAATTTCTTCCAGGATATTTTGGGTTATTGCCTTAGACCTTTGCTCAGCTGGAATGACAGATACTCTGTTTGCTAGACTATGATGTTCTCTCTTTACAGGGGAATGAGTGTCTGTAGAGTACACACACGTACACTATATGAACAGAGAGAGACTTGGAAAGTTCACAAGCAAAATTATTATTTATTGTTTCAAAAAGAGCAGTTTATTACAGAAACACTGATACAGGCTTAACCGCAGCATCTTACGCAATACAGAGACTGCTTGTTATTCTGTGAGCTCAGGACTGGGACACTCTATGCTCTGAGAAAATTCCCACTGCCCCAAACAGGCATTTGTTCTTTATATGCACTTAACGGATAAGGCTTAGCTTTACAGCTACTACCTTCTTTACCTAACTCTCTTGAAACTAACCGTCCTGGAACTATAAAAGATTTTTTTTAAGATAGGACAAGAAGATGCTTAGTCCTTACCCACTACTATTAAACCTTTGGGGAATCAGACAGAAAACTATCTCCAAGGGCAATGCAACACACTATCCACCATTCTCCTTCCTCCCCCAAGACAAATCTGTCACCTCCGCACCACTCATCATTCGCATCAGAGTATGGATCAAAAGATCTGAGGCTGGTCCCAAATCCCATTTCTCCTGCAAGACAGTACTTTGTTCTGTCACTTCCCTACTGAGTCTATCCCCTTATTTTATGCCTCACAGCATGTGTGGCTGCACCCCAAGATCAAACACCCATGCATGATTTTCTTTCACAGATCTTGAATCACAATGTTATACTTTAATAGGAACCTCAATATACGTAATCCCTTTAAAGCTGCCACAGTAATGCCCCCAAATGCATTAAATTCCACCCTAATCGCAAAATACAAAGTATTTCTCTGGATGGACAGTGTACAGACTGTTCTGACCACATGCCAATCCACCTCTGAGCTAAAGCAACATACACTGCCTGCATTTGTTAGTTAGAAGTCCAAGGATACATGGCTGAATATTCCAGGCACTTTAAAAGTTCTCTACTGCAAATTTTCCTCAAAACATAAGTGACCTCCCACATTTAAGGTAGGATCTCACATTCTCAAAGTATTCTTATTGCAAATGATACAAGGTACCAAAGCCACTGAGCCTGCATTGAAATCCAAACCCTTTAAAACTGAAAGCAAGACTGACAGATGGCCCTTTTCAAGGTGTAAGCAAGCAAGATACCCTCTCACAGTCAGCTCAATGAGTTTCAGGGTTCCACCAAATTCTCAGATCGAATAAATTACCAAACTACTGGAGCTTTAACAAAACGCTGAAAATCTGCTTGCTTGGTAAGTCTTGTTACAAGTATTAAATTTTATAAACAGCTTCAGGTTTAAGGAACAACTCCTTGCATCTGTTTAGCAGTGACCTTGGTATGAACCAGGGAACCAGAGTGTCTTCTATTACACCTGCTGAGATGTTAGCATGTGGTGGGACCTTTTTTCTGTATTTTTTATAGTGCTCTTCCTGGCCACTGATGAGCTTCTCAGGCACTGATGGTGTTTCAGCCTCTTGTGGCCACTGTCTGGTCATCTGAGGAGTAAAAAGATTTACTCCACTAGAAGTTCTATAGACTAAAACAACAGGGTCATTTATTGCCCTCTAATATACAATAGGCATGCCGCAGAATTGCAAAATGGTTTAGGTTGGAAGACATCACAGTGGGTCATCTGGTCCAAACTCCCAGCTTAAACAGGATCATCCCAGAGCATGTGGTACAGGATTATGTCCAGATGGTTCTTGAACATCTCCAGTGTGGGACATTCCACACCCTCTCTGGGCAGTCTGCTCCAGGGTACAGTCACTGCACAGTAAAGAAGTTCATCAAGTTCAGGTGGAACCTCCTGTGCATCAGTTTCTGCTCATTGCCTCCTGTCCCATTGCTGGACAGAGCACCACAAAGTACCTGGCTCCAGCCTCTCAACACCCTCCCTGCAGACACTGACAGACATTGTTGAGGTCCCCTCTCAGTTGTCTCTTCTTTAGGCTGAACAGACACAGCTCCCTCAGCCTTTTCTCACAAGAGAGATACTCTAGTCCCTTAATCATCCTTGCAGCCTCTGCTGGACTCCAGGAGCTCCGTGTCTCTCTTGTCCTGAGGAGCCCAGAACTGGACACAGAAATCTAGGGCTATCTAGAGGGGCAGGATCACCTCCCTCAACCTGCTGTCAATACTATTCCTAACATATCCCAGGATCCCATCAGGCTTCTTGTCCCCCAGGACACACTGCTGGCCCAGGGACAGCTTGTTGTCCACCAGGACCCCCAGGTCCTTCCCCGCAGAGCTGTTTCCCAGCAGGTCAGTCCCCAGTCTGTACCGGTACATGGAGTTATTCTTCCACAGGTGCAGGACTGTGCGTTGCTTTTGTTGAAATTCGGACAGTTCTTCTCTGTCCATCTCTCCAAACTGTCAAGGTCCTTCTGAAGGGCTGCCAAGAACTCTGTGGTATTGATCACTCCCCCCAGGGAAAGTCAGTCTTTCAATATTCTTTTACCCTGGTCTTCTGGGTCAGATGTTCCTGAGGGCTGGTGTTGTCAGTGAAGATCAATGCAAAGAAGGCATTTGATTACTCTGCCTTCTCTCCAACTCTGTTACCAGGTTCTCTATTTAGTAATGAGCCCATATTATCCTTAGTTTTCCTTACTCATGTATTTGAAAAAACCCTTCTTGTTTTCCATGACATCCTTAGCGTGATTTAATTCCAGATGGGCTTTGGCCTTCTTTGTCTCATTTCTACTTAACTCTGACAAACACAAATGAAGCCAGTGCCACTCAATTTCACAGGTGTTACAGGATGTCCCAATCTGAGACTTCAGAACTCCCTTCCTCAAACAATCAGTTTCTGTACAACTAAACCAGAAGTATTTCTGGCATATGATGAGCACCTATCAAGTCATGGGAGACACAAACTTACAGGGATTAAGGAATCTATCTGAACACTTTCTTGCAGATATAAGCCTGTTGGAAAGCCAACTCGCATGGCAAGCCAAAGGATCACTCCTTATTAAGCAGTGGGCATGCGGGTACAGGACAATAATCTATTTGGAAGACACTAACTATACAGAACTTCCCAACTCAAAAAAGGATGTCTCACATGTTCTGTCATTGTTATTTCTCAAATTAGAAGACTCAAATTAATATGCCATATTGCTCTCATGACAATAAATCCAGAAGCTCACAAAGAGCAAATGTACTATTCAACTGCTCCCCTTGCAGAGAGACCAGGAGAGCAGTAGTTGAACTTTTACAAATTATTTCCCTTTTCTCTTAGCTTATGCTAAAAGCCAGCACAGCCCTTTCAGTACAGCCAACACTACTGGCGCTCTACCACAAGACAAATGTCATGAGATACTGCAATACAAACATACTTTGCTGGCTTAGAAATCAGACACAATGAAGATTTTGCATTTGGAACTTGGTTAATAATTCTTGAATGGAATACAGTCCAACTCAGTCTCCCAATGCTGTAGTTACTCTGTAGGAGTAAATACAAGCTTAGTTTTCTTGCCAGTATTGGCAGATATGACTAAATAAATTCACAGAAAAAGTATATTTGACCATTTCATCACATTATTTTTTTAGTTAAAACTATGCCTCACTTTCCATGAAAAGATATCTATAAATATCACATAGTTTAAAAACTCACAAGTATTCAGAGTAACTAGCATATCAACTAGAAAAGTGGTTCCATTACAAAAAAAAATAATAAAAATACTTCAAATATTGTATACATCTGAACATCTACCATTTACTTTCCAACCAGGTTTTGCTGCTGACATTCACGAAGCAAAATCCATCTGCAAAGATTTTTATAAAGGCCAACATCTGCAACACTGGGAGCAATGTTCCATTTTGATTTAAATATCACCACTGAACAATTATTTTCCCAACTTTGCAAAAACCAACTCCTACAAAGTTTCAATACTCAAGAGATTTCTCTTTCCTCTTTATAACCCAACTCAAAAGAAACCATAAAAGTCAACTAAGATCTTCTTCTGATGGGTGCCTACAAATAGCCACTTACCAAGCTCCTCCTGGGTCTTATTACAGATCTCAAAACCTACAGAAAACCCTTCTGTTAATGAATGCTGTGTAAGAAACATTCCCATATGTCGACAATCATGTGCTGCAAATGTGCCATTTTTGTTATAACTAAAGTTTTGGTGTGAAGTCTGGACTACATTATTTACGTTTAAGACATTAAAGAATATAAAATATTGTTGTTACTTTTCATCCCAATTTACAGAAGAAAGTGTGCTCAAGAACGAAGGCCTTCTCATTTACAAGAATTAAGATTTCACTGAGCCAAGAGGGACTATCCAGAGCCCCAAAGACACAGATGAGGACTTCAGTCAGCTACGACACAGAATATGCTTTCTTCTTACAAATACTAACCTAAGTAGCTCCACTTTAGAGGAGGTGAGAGAGAGAGGGTTGTTAGAGATCAAAAAAAAGTTACTTTAATGAGACTATTTGCAGAAACTTCACGGGCCATTCGGCTTTCCAATCAACATGCCAAATTAAAAGTGCACCACATTAAATCTGAAACATCTATAAAACAAGCCCTGATGAAATACAGACTGTCTTCCATCCACCTCCTCCATATGGCTCAAGCAAAGTCAACTTTTAATTTCATAACACAAAATATTTAATTTATGCTTTTCTTCGTATGTCAATTTAACCTCTGGCACATAGCTTTGAAACCATGTAAGGATGCCTAACACTTTCCATATGGCAACTGAATTGTGGCTTTTAATTGCACCAACTGGTATCATTCAAGGATAATTCCCTTGGAATCCAGCTTTCTGCTAGAGTATTGGCCAATTCACTAATCTTATCACCATGGCACTAATACTTTCAGAGACTCTTTGATTGTTAATATTAATATTATAATTTTCCCAAACCAGAGCTATCAAGATATACTATGCACACCACTAATTAAATTATCTTGGTTTGTTGGCACTAAATTTCAACACTAAATAAGATTCTGCTTTTCTGTCTTTCAATACAAAGTTTGGCAATTTTATTTTAAATGCCATACAGAATATTTTTGTCTATTAAAATACTTTTTAGTCATATCAATATCTGTCACTGCTGAGTCTGTTGTTTATTCTAATCCTCAGAGTCAATAAGAATAATTATCTATACAATAGTGGCATTAATGGACTTGAAAATATTTCAGTCAAAAAGATCTCTTTAAGCAGTTACACAAGATAGCATCCACAGGAATTTCCATTGCTCTTGTCACCATATCAGTAAGAAGGCAGTCTTCCAGATGTCATTCTACCCATGAAATCACCCCAAAGTAGTGCTACAATTACATCTTCCATTTCAACAGCCTTTAAGCCATAGTATGTACATACCACTAAAAAAGTCTTCCATGTTTATTATTTTCATTTTGGATGAACGACCCCCTCAGCTGTGTCTTCCAGAAGGCTAAGTATTTTTGATATGCACACACACACAGAGAATATTTAGCAGTGGAGGACTGGGAAGGGCTTTTTTTTTTTTTAATTTAAGATTGATCACTCTAGAGGAGCAGAGAAGTTGACACTAGTGTTGTCTCCTCTCAGCCATGCAAGGAATGCCCATTAATGTCACTGGCAGTTACACGCACAGAACAAATGGAGAACAAGCCCCACCTCTGAAGTATTGATGTGCCTCAGCATTTCACACTGTATTAGTCCCAAACCAGATATTCAACTCTAATTAATATTAATTAGGGTTGAATATGAGGATCACTAGCACCAAAGAGCTCAACACAAGTGGTAAGCTAAAGTCTTTTCTATTTTACCTAAACTGATTACCTTCAATGCAGCTCACTGAGAGTTGGTTTGAAAGTTAATTAAAATATTTTTTCCATTCCCAAGTACAGATGTCAATGAGACACACGAGAAACTGGTAAAATTTCTTATGGCTTTGAAGATAAAAGTAAATTGAACTAAGGAAATGTCATATTTAATATTTGCCCCTCTAGCACAGAACTACTTCTCAGTTAAACAAATAAATACATGAATATTTGCAAACAATGTTGATCTACAAAAATAGTTTGTAAAAGTAAACACACTGAATAAATCTAAGCTTAAGGATTATACAGGATAATTCACAGCACCAGAAAACTGTTCTGGGTGCAAGTTAACTCTGTCATGAAGCAGCAAAAGATGTGTATTCAGTTGCTGTAACAGATTTACAACCTCAGTGGTTTCAATTAGCTTTGAAACTAGAAGTTGACTCTGGACCTCATATTTTTTCATGGATGCATCAGAATTCCTTTTTTATTTAATCCCTCGTGATGTGGAAGGCTGCAGCTCAGCTCTCAGCCTCCACAGTCATTAAAACATTTAGAGCAGAGCAGCCCCTGCTGGGCAGGTGGCAATGGTTTGATGAGATCAAAGCTCTCAGCCCAGCATGGCCAGTTGCATACGCACCACAAGGGCATATTTTGGGCACACTCCCCTTCCCTTGGCTCATGTCTTCACCCAACAGTTTACTAGGAGACCCTTCTCAGATGACTGGTGCATTTGGCAATAGCTGGACACTAGTTACTGTTCTTTCAGTGACTTGGAGGAGAGAGACCCAGATGGACAGGACACAACGTGGACAACAGCCAGCTGAGGGAAGTCTGCTCTAACCAAGAAACTCTCAAAACTTCCACTCAGGAAGAGAAAATGTGTTGTATAATTGGACTCTCCTTGAGTTAAACAGCCCTTGAGTGAACTGATGTAAAGACCTCCCCTCCACAACTCCTTTAAATTCAATCATTCTAGAGTGAACTACAAATGAAACTTTATTGTTTTCCTGGTTTAGTCACTCATTCCTCTGATAAAACACTACATGAATCCCCTGAACTTCAGTGTCATCTCCCCTGTATGACTAACTTCACCAAAACAATTCAGTGCCTCTGCTCTTGAGGAAAACTGGCTTCCAGCTACAACCTAGACAGAATTTTTGTCTTATATAGAGTAATTTTAGTCAAACTGCACTATCAGATCCAAGTTCTGATAAAAATTATTCAAATCTTTGCAGTTTCAGACTTGGAAATTAAGTTCTCTCCTCTCCCATCAACAGGTCTTTGGAGTGAACTGGATTTCACTAAACATGCCCTATGAACCAACCAAACCACCATCTACAAAGCTCTGGTTAAGGATTCCCTGTAGGAGAAGTATTTCTAGGACTGGTTTTTTTATTTTTTTTTAATTCAGCTGGTTGCTTCTGTGAATTCAGATGCTTTCATCAGTGTTTGATCTAACTCATTCTGCCGTAAGTCTCAAACGCAGCCATTAGGACCTTTTGGGGGGCAAAACCCCCATGTTTTACTGAGAAGTTTCAGCTGTGACACAATAAAACTGTACCATTCCACAGAGCCTTGCAAGCTTATTGAACATTTTAGGATGAGTTTTGAAGTGGTAAGGAGAAGAGCCCTTGGTCAATGTTGGGACTACACAAGTGTCCCACACAACTCCCTATGACTAAACCATTAGTAGAAGTCACTACTATTTCTACATCTTGAGGTGAACAAAGAACCAAGAGGTCAGGCCACAATTTACTTTATCTTGGTATAATTATACAAGAGATCAAAGAGATCTCAGAAGAGAAGCAGTCATGAAATCTCTGTTATGAAGTCAATAGCTGTGACTCCATAATCCTTGTCAAAATGACTGTACATATGGCACATCTGGTTCCAATGTAAGATTAGAAATGCATCGTCCTATATTCCAAAAGTTGATATATTAAAGGAACTTTAATGTAGCTGTCCCAGTGTGCCTGTGACAGGATGACAATTAAACTAAATAAATTAGCAGGCTACATATGCATACAGACACTTCCAAATATATTAGGCAATAAATGGCAAATATTTTTGAACATTCAGAAACAGCTCTATAAGGATGACAGTAAAAAGCCTCATGGGAACAGTGCTTTTAAAAACACTTAAACCTATTTACAGTTTTATAATGTACTAAAACCATAGACTAATATTTAGTTAATGGCTTGCTAATTGCTGAGGCATCATGAGGAGAACTTCCTCTTGAGTAAGAAGAGAAACACTTTCTACTGTCATTCCAGCTGAGTAGACCTCGTGAAAATGACAACTGAAGAGTCTCCGGAACAGAAAGTATCTTTGACAAAAGATATTTGCTCCTTCTTTACAGATAGCAAATTAACTTTGTGGAAGAAAATACACTTCACAAACTTGTATTTTAAACCTCTGGTTTTAGTTTGGTAAGCTGAGCTTTTCTAGAAAATATACATGTGAAAGATAGAACATATCTAAAAAGCTTGACTTACAAAAATTGTGATAATTGAAAAATAATTAAAAGCACGTGTTTCTACTATTCGCATCTGTACCATACACATATGTACTGTTACCAAAGGCAACTTTCTCTGGACATATTGCTTCCAAGTAAAGCACAATAAAAATCACTTCAACCAACCATACCAAGTTAAGGTGATTATGCTCAACAATTACAAACACAACAATATCTTACACCCTTGGCCTTACTTCTAGTGACTCACAAATTATCCTCCTTGAAATACAATACTAGTGGACTCTAAAAAGTCATCATCAGCTTTTTCCGTACTACACAACTTCTACTCACTTTAACATCTTACCTAAAAATGTTGTATTCTTCACTTGCAAGTTAATTTTTCCTGAGACACAAGAAGTCCAGGCTTCTGACAATACAACTGGTAGCTAACAAAGCGAAGAGCCTGCAGGAGGTTTGGTGGCCCTGCTCTGCTTGTGCTTTCAGAGTCATATTGCTTGCTGAGAAGCACAGATTCCAATCTCCCCATCTCTCAGGTTACCTCTCCAGTGATGAAGCTTTCAGGGCTTGATCCAAAGTCAATGAGAGTCTTTCAGTAAACATCAATAAGCTCTGGATCATACCCTGGAACACTATAAGGACCATATCTAAGAATTGTTAAGTCTGTTTACCTCCCATCATGCCTTTTTGTTTAAAGAGACAACATTAAGGATAAATAAAAGAAAAAAGCAACTCAAATATTTCCTCCAGCCCTGCTTTACATGGAGGACTGAAGAAAAGAGAAGGGCTAGAAAGTGACCAATGTGGTAACATCCAGGACAAGTGACATGTACAGTAACTCTTATGGAGGAAGTCAGCCACACATTATTAGCAAAGAGCAAATAAATAACGATACACTCTTCAGGGACTTCTCCTTTCCTGCCAAGATGTCACAGGCAAACTTCTGCACTAATCAGGGTTCACAAGCTTGAGCATACTGGATGGGTGCTGGGCTTTTCCCAGAGATTCTGTTTGTTCTCGTTTGTAAAGGGTTTTGTTCTAATCGTACTGCCCTTACACTAGCAGTTAAGTTCCCTTACTCCTCCAGCTTTTGTACCCTCACCAAGTTTGCTCTGCAGCTCCCAACTTCATCAAAGGACAGAAAGAAACCACCCACGGGGCAGCCTCTTGGAGCAACATTAGGGCAAAGAAAACCTTCCTTTGCACAACCACCCCTTGGGAGGGAAAGAGGGATGTAGAAAGAGCTTTTGCTGTTCACTGTTTCAAAAGGAAGGGGCGGGGGGGCAGCGAGGAAGCTGACATACCCTAGCGCTGGAGAGCCTGCAAACGGCCCGGTGCTGGCAGCCTTGCTGGAGTCCCGAGCTGCTGCCGCCGCTGCTGCTGCCCGCGGAGTATTTCTGCTTCACCATCCAGTCCTCCAGCCCTTTGCGAGCCAGAGAGGCGTTCACTGCAAAACTATCACCTAGAAAAGAGGAGACAATGCCGTCGCTCGCTAAGCGCCCGCAGAGCCCGCTCGGCCCCCGCGGCAGTCCCCGCGCCCGGCCGGGCTGGGGCTGGAGCTGGGGCTGGGGCTGGGGCTGGGGCTGGAGCCGGGCTGGGGCTGGAGCCGGGCTGGGGCTGGAACTCGAGCCGGGGCCGGAGCTGGGGCGGGCTCGGGGAGCGCAAAGCGCCGCGGAAAGTTGAGGGGAGAGGGCAGGGGGCCGGGGGCAGACGGGCGGACCCGGGGAAGGCGTTCAAAGTTACTAGCAATAAGGAGCCATCCCTACCTTCTGGACTTTCTCTGGGTTTACAAACGGCAGCTAGGCAGATCCGGAGGAAAGTGTGTGAGGGAAATAATAAAGGAAGATCGTTAGACACCAGTATAAAATCACAGCAACAAACCGAGTAAAATCCGAATAAGGGGAAGGGGCTGAGGAAGTAGCAAGTGAAAGGAACTAACCATGTTTCGAGTGAAGTTTCCCCATCTCTCTGCATTGATCTGCAATTACGATTCATTTGACTGTGTTCAGTAGGGTCAAGTTCTCTTGTTGTTATTTTTGTAGATATATAAAATCCCAGCGTGTTTAGAAATCCATGTGCTCCGCTCTTCCCTGCTAAGCACAAGCGAGCTCAAATCTCAGCTCCTCTCCTGCAGCATGGTCCGGCGTCCCCCTCTCCGCTCCAGCCTTCCTCCTCTCTCCTCTCTTTCCCAAAGACAGAGGCGGTTACAAAAGACCTTACTTCACCCACCGGGGAACATGATTGACACCTCATTGAGATTAGACCACTTGCAGGCAGCCTCCGCCTTCCCATTGGGCCGCGGCGGCAGATGAAAGGGGCGAGTGAGCCTTTTGGAGGCTCAAAAAGGAAGAAAAGAAAAAAAAAGGAGAAAAAAAAAGAAAGAAAGAAGAAAGGAAAGAAAAAAGAAAAAGGAGCAGCCGGGGAGCGTTTCACTTCCAGCCAGGCACGGGCGGCGGGGCCGGTCCCGCTCCACGCTCCGCGCAGCCCCGGGGGCGCCGGGCGGACAATGCGCGGCGCTGCCCCCGCCCGCCCGCCGGGCAGCGCCGCCCTCCGCGGGTGCGCAGGGGCCGCTCTGCTCCCACAGGTCCCGCTGTCCCCGCCCGCCCAAAAGCAGCGTCCCCGCAAGGGTGCGGGGTCGCCTCCCGGCCGCCCTTTCGGGGATGCCGAGGGATCCGGATACCGGGCAGCCCGCACTGGGGTGTCCGCACGCTGCCTCCCCGCACCCCTATGCTTGGGCGCGGTGCTGAGCCCCTCGTGTGCCTGCTTGGCTGGGTCTGGATTGCGAAGGAAGCCAGCGTGTCTGGAAAAGCAGTTGTTCTATTGACATAGTCCTGCAAACTGTTTTTCACGGGCATCCCTTTGCACACAAGTGATCGTAATGAAATCACTGTTAATGCCAAAATGCAGTTTTCAGGGTCAGGTCTGGAACCCTCTCACAGTGACTCAAAATGCTGGCAGCAGGAGGACAAAGTCTACTTCAGCTTTTTTTAAATATTACAGTAGATGAGATTTTCAAAGAATCTCCCTTTCTTCTCCAATTTATGAATGGTATATTTTTTTACATATAGCATAAACTAAAAGGAAACTTGCTGCTTCATAAAGACAATTCTCACAGTCATTAAAAATTTCCTTCCTTCTGTCTGGTCATTATTTTTCTGTTTATGAAAATCACATCTCTCTTGAGATCCTTGTAGTTCAACTAGGAGAGATAAAAGGGAGTGCATAGTAGATTCAGAACAAGAAAAAATGAAGACTTCTGAGAATTTTATTCAAGAAACTACTAGTCAAACTATGTAGTGTTTGACCCAGATGGGCCTGGTCCAAAAACTTCAAGGCCACATCTGTGCTTTCAAATCCATACGTTTTAAGCACAGGGAGGAAGGAGTTAGACTTGGGAGCTCATCTGAAAAAAAAAGATTCAAAGCATATGTAGTAACACTTCTGCAGGGAATTGGGATGGGGAGAGGAGGGTCAGGCTTGGAGCTCATTTTTAGAAGGAATTCCAAAGCACATGGATGTGGTGATGGTCTGGTATGAAACAACTACACAGCACAGCCAATGCAACGCCATTAAATGAACCATTTAAAGCCAAATTGTTCTTTGGATGACTGCAAAGTCATTTCTCACATTATGTCAACTATTTAGCTGTCTAGCAGAGGAAACACTCGCATTGTGAAATGCAGCCATTGCGACAGCATCAATCACTTGTCAAATAGCTAATAACATGCATCCTCTATGAATCTCTTTTTTATGTATTTTAATAATTTATTTGGCCCATTTTTTATGTTGTGTATTTAAAGTGACATATTTGTTCTTTTGAAGATTACCTCTTCTTTTGGGGAGGAGAAAGAGGGGAAGAAAGTGATTTAGCTGAAGCAGGCTCCCTGGGGCATGAGTCTCACCTAGGCTGTGAAAACTTGTAAAAACTATCAGATGTGTATTAAGAAATTCAAAATTGTAATAATTTTATTTTCTCCTCCGATTGGCGTGTTCTCAAGGACCCTTTTAAAACTTCACTGGCAAATACTTTATTTGGACTATCACTTATCTCCACTGTTTACAAGAAATGTATCCATTTTTCTTGTGAAATGGTGTCTTCATCATTCAGCTCTTGGGAACAAAACGAGGTCTTAGAAATGTCATGAGTTCAGCAGGTCTGAACAAGTGGCTGGGGGAAGAAGCCTTTGCTTTCACAGCAGATTACAGAGGTCCACTTGTGTCCCCGTTATGGAGACGAAGGCACTTGTGCTCATAACACAGTCACTCTTGTGCCAGTGCTGCTTTCACATGTGCAACGTTTGTCAGAGTTTAAAGCCAGCCCTTTTTAAATACAGTCAATGACATACCCTGCAAAACCAAGATTTTCACAGGAGACCAAATGTGACAGGAGAACCCCAAATGCCACAACTGACTCCCTGTACAATGGAACTAATGACTGTACTGCTTGGGCACAGAAATAACACAATTACAAGCTGGTTACATTACTCTGAGTATGAATCACAACTGCAACTAATTCTTCCTCCACCTTGGAAAAAGAAAGTTTAGCAACCCTTGAAGAGCCAAATCTTGTGATTCTTAGCATGGTTTTACTCAGACAAATTCCTGTTGATTTCAGGAGGATTTAGCATGGTGTAACTAAACAGGGACCTCAAGATTTGACTCAGTAGACTTATAATGATTCTCAAACTACAAGGACCCCGAGGTATATAAGCCTTTTGTCTTTCCTTTCATGGAGCCAGAAGTGTGTTAAGTAGTGACATCTAGTAAAACATCAGAGTAAAGTACACAATTCACAGAACAGTACTAATGATTAAAGGGTCTCTAATTCAACCCAGTGACCTCAGTGGAATTCTTAAAGCTAGAAAGTTATGACGTAGAGAATTATTCATTACCCTTTCATTAGTGCTGACTGTGCTGTACTTCTTCAGAAGATGGAAAACCCTTTTGAACCCTACTATACTATAAACTACTTGATGACAGGAAATGTAGCTTAGCCAAGGAGCAAGTGAATAAGACCACTCTGGGAATTAATTTTCAATATTCAATAGCATAGCAGAATTAATGACAATACTTGCAATAGCAAGAGTTATAACATTGGTTACACTGAGAAGAACCCTGTGTGTACTCCTGAAGGTTGGTTCTGACAAGAGTGGAGTACTTCTATGCAATCATGGCAGCCAAATCAGCATGTCTAGTTTGATTCTATATTTGCACATTAACTACAAAAGAGTGAGCAAAAATCCATGTTAGCCTAGTGTATGGCAAAGTAAACCAGCACTTAAAAGGTTCAGATTTGACATGTATCTAAAGATAACTAAACATGCTATAAGGCTACATGAAAGCAAGTGTCCTAAAACAGTTATTTAGAGGCCAGAAATGCTGCACTCCACCCTATTAGTGTACTTGGACTTCAAGTGGTATATTTAGTCAGAGTACACATAAGACATAGACCTACAGATTAGCCCATCACACCAAATGTAAATAGCTGATGGGATTCACCTCCTCATTTTGCAGGCTTCACTGTCACACTCAGAAAGTCCCTGTGGCCAGTGGAGAGGGCCCAGCCCTGCACAGCACATAGGTCACATGCCAGAAGCACTGACACCCACGGCAGAATAGGGCCCTGCTTGGTGTCTGAGACAGGATGGCAGCAGAGCATCCCTTCCCTCCAGGCTGCTGCTTCTGTAGGAGGGCACATGGCAGATGAAAGCATCATGCTGATATTCCTGTCTGGGTGATTGGACAAGTGGTAGGATACTGCTTTCCAGTTCTTCTACTTTATCTCTTTCCTTTTCTTCCCTCCTTCTGCCATGTTTCTATCCAGCTGGAGATGAAAGAAGTCAGGCATGGGCCTCCCACGGTCAGGTGCTGTTCTCTTCCACCTGAAAATGGCATGCAGGTCATACTATACCATCTCCAGAAGTAGTGAGGATTGACATGTGTTTTTTAAAGTGGAACCCCCCCATGTAATTCTAAAACACAATGTGCACACAGGCAGTAAACTGCAAGCTGTGTGGCTACTCCTCTGCATTAAATAATCTAAGTCCATATTGTACAGAAGCCTTTTAAGAAATGGTGCTCCATTGAGAAAAGAAAAACATATAAAATTGCATGTTTCTAAAGATGTTTCTGGTGTTCTCAGCACCATTGCTGGGGACAACACAAAACATATCTAAGCTCTCAAGATTTCCAGGATCCAGCTGATACACAATTTTTATCTTCATCTCTCTCAGAATCACAGATGGTCACAAACCACAATCAAACTCCACTTCAGCCCCCTTCCAACCAACCCCCTTTTACTCCATCAACAAAGAACTGCCCACAGCCCTGTTTACTCTTCAACAATTGTCTCAGTCACTATTCTGCTGATGCCTTTAATGTCACAATCCTAGTCTCAAAGTTATCACCAATCCTTTTAAGAACATTTAAATTTTGTTTTGATGACCATATGAGTGCTTTGATTACTCATTCCCAACACACACAAATGGGATGCCTGTCACAAGATGCTGTTTTAACTTGGGCCTTCATCCTTGGTACCTGTAGCCTTGGCAGTTTTTTCAGTACTTTTGCCTCAGGCATTTTTCCAACCTGGTGCGTTAGCACCTACTGGTTTTAGTAACTTTGCAACCTTGGCTTATTGCCTCAAAGCTTTGGCATGAGTCTACACTATGGCATCCTTTCAACTCTAAACATACTTGTTTCACAGGTTTTCCTTGGATTTTTCTAGGATGTCAGCAACTGCCCTGACCCTAGAGGGAGAAGAAAGACTGATCAGCAAGTTCAAACAGTGTCTGTGCAGCAGAAAGATGTCTATCACAAATGAGCATATTCACTACATCACTTGCCAAATATTGCATATGCTGAGGTACCATGAGAAATTTTTCCAGGCTTTCTTCAAGATTGTCCCTGTACATCTTCTGAGAGCCTGTAATGATTGACTAGAGACAATCCTGGGAAACTTCATAGTCTCAGATTGTTAAACCGCTAGTCCAGTGAATAAAGCTTCCATTATCAAAGTATTTTTTTTATTACCTCTCTTCAAACCAAGAAAACGCATCAGGCAGAGATAGCTGTTGGGTTTAAGCACTGGGAGTTCAGCGGGACAAGTGCTGATTCAGTAGATGAGATATTTTCCACAACAACCACCAAAAGAAAGCTAGTTGTCCTTTGTACTGCCTCCACTAAAATATTCCTTTTCAGGTAGTGTCACACCTTCTTTTCATTGTATTCGGGGAAATGAATCTTTGAATTCTTTAAATGGAAGAATCCATGATGAGGATAGGTTCATGTGTCCTGTGTTCTGTGACTTCTGTCTCAAAGGACTTTGCACAGCCAACTAAATAATTCAGATTTCAACTCATTATGAAACTGGCAAGGCAAAAAAAAAAAAGCTGTTGCTTAAAACAAGTGAGAGACTCTTGCTACCATATATCTCTCTGTAGCTGAGGAAGCTAGGCCAGGGCTGTTCCATCAACTTAGAAGCAACTGGAAAATGAATTCAAAGATCCTACAAAATTAACAGGAATTTTTCTGTCAAAGTTTCCCCAAGGAAAACATAGTTCCTATCCAAATAAAATGAACTTGCAGCTTATTTACAAATCCAAAACTGTGGATGACCTTCATAAAACAGAATCTTTGAGATATTTTAATGTGCAATTTTTCTGCGTTTTTTTCCAGTGGATATTTTGCTGAGATGAAGTTTGCTAACCTGTAACAATATGCAGAGAAAGAGGAAAAATAACTTTTGCCAACATCATGTATTGTGTGCTACACGTAAAAAGAAAAGAAGCAAAGTAAAAAGTGCTGCCATGACTTCAATAATCAGAACCTTTCCCTTACCATCTAAGAAATGACAAGTAAGAAAGTTTTAATATAGGAAAGTATTTTTATTTGCATTTCTTAACAATAAGGGTGGTTTATACTCCACCTGGTGTCTTTTCTCACATCATCTTTTATGGGCTCCTCTCAGTGACAAGTACCTTTGTACAAAGGTTTCCTCCCCCCCTCTCCCCCTTCTCTGGTTCTAACTCTCTAGCAGGCTTCAGCATACAAACACAATGGGAGCATTGAAAGGAAGACAGTGGGACACCTCCTTTGATCTTGTGTTCTAATAACTTGTGTATGTTTGTGTCCAAAAACAATGTTCCAAGGCTGTGAGGACTGCTGCTGCCGAAAAGAATACTCATCACAGGGGTGGTGGAATAGTTAAACTGTGTTCAGGAGAGTAAAGTACTGGCCAATAATGTAAACAGCAGACTGTAAACTCTACTAAATGCTTTGATGACTGAAGAGAGCCCCACTCCACAGTAGGCAACATAGAAGAACATAGGTCTGTTCAAAGCATGGCTCTGAGGGTCACCATGAAATCATACAATTCCCTATTACTTTTCATATCCATTCTAGAGGATACTCACTGCACACGGACAAAACAAACGTGTCTTGCATTAAAGCAAATGGCTACTGTTGGATAAGCCAGCTGAGCTCCTCCACTCTGCTGCTGCCTGTTCAATGTTGCTGGGATTTTTCCAAACTGCAAGAAGCTGGATTTTTGTTTTCATTTTGTAACTCACCGATGCTTTTCTTTCTAAAAAACCGAAAAATTATTGCTAGAAAAATAATTGGCATGGGAACAGAGTAAGAAAAATCAGACCTTACAGAGCACAGTGCTTGTGTAAAGTCACTTCTGACCAAGTGAAAATCTACAGGAAGGGGAGGAGGAAGTTGATTGATTACTGTCCTATTATTTACAACTATGGCCTGGTGAAGTCTTACACACTTACTTATATTGTCACATGTTGACAAATCCATGAACTTTGGAAAGAAAATGTAAGAATCAGGATCTGCAGCTATATTTTGTCTTTAGGTTTCATCTCTGAAACCAACAGGTTTGAAACTGCAGAATTTGACGGACATCCAGGCATGATTTTCAATATGACAGCATTTGCAAAACTCTCATGAAATGTGAAAGGCTTGAATTCAATGTGTGTTGGTTCAGCACAGCACTTCTATGTTAGTTTTCTTGGTTTTTTTTTTTTTTTTAAATAAGCATAAAGTTTATTGAAGTTCTGTTGCTATAGTAAACAGGGTTGGTGCTGTGCTTATAAATAAGCAAGTGTAGGAAATCTTGAACTAAATAGACATCTGAAAAGGATGAAAAATGTTAGCAAAACTATCTCTTAAGCTCTGTGTGAATTATAACAATTCCAAAGTGTTTTGGTAAACACTCATAACAATATCATACTGAGAAAGAAAATTTTACTCTAAAAATTATGCCTAGACCACCATTTCACTGAACAAGTCTGGCACCAGTAATTTTCCACAACTATTTTGTCATTCAAAAATACACTCAACTATAAAAAAGTCTTCTTTTGAACATTAAGATAGAGCAGAATAAAGTCAGTTTTATTTTCAAGTTGTTTACATGTGGAATTTTTGGTGACTACTGATTTTCCCCACTGGTACCCTGTGCACACTAAGGAGTGGTGTTGATGCTAAGCTTGTGATGCAGCAGCAGTACAGCAATTGATAGAGGTGAGGAGCAGTTGTGGACGGCAGACCTTCTCCATTTCACTGTATGTGTTTCTGCTCTGTGGCACTGAGCAGATCCTGCCTGCCTGTAGCCCACAGTCTTGGGGATGAATTACACAAGACTACAACAAGAAAGATCCAAACTGTTGACTTGAGGTTCTTTGTAACTACATACAAGGGGCACAGGAAGCATAGCCCTGACTCAGTGCTCAGCATTTGTGCAGCTGTTGAATCAGAAATAAACTTGTTGCAGGCATACACCCAGAGAGGTGTAGGCACAGAGCAGAAGTGAAGAATGTGTCAGCACTGCCCAGCACAGCACACACACCCTCCAGGTGATGAGACACAGATGGAACCCTGTGTGCACTGAATTCCTTGCAAAGAAAATAGAAATCACTAATGCAGTTCAAATATATTGAGGCAACCAGCACAGCACAAAGAGCTTGATCTAAATTGTCCATGTTGTTTACCTAGATTCTTTAAACTTCACTGTGAAAAACCTTTGTTTTCAAAATTCACTTGGTTTTTTCTTACATGATTCATTCAATGGAACCACAACACTGGCTCATACATATAAGACACAATCTTAAACCAAAGTCTTCTTCACTTCTACAAGGAAACTTCTGACCAAGTTCTTTCAACATTTAATTTATACTTTTCTGCTTTTCTTTTACCATTAACTGTCAGTGTTACAAGACTTTGCATCTACCTATTGCATTGCACATTAATCTGTGTGCTGGATACTGGCCTCTTCACTGTACCACTGCAACATTTTCTTGTGGCATTAATGACATAATCATTGCGTTCAGATAGGCTGCATTAGTCTGAATGAAGTAAAGATAACCCATGGAGATCCACTTTGCTGTTCTGTTCCACACTCTGTGTCGTTTTGCATTGTGTATTTTCAAATACATGACAGAAGCTACAGGAATTCTGCGATTTGCATAAAGCTAACAAGCCCTCAATTCTTCTCCTGGCATTCATAATTTTGCCGTGGTGGTTTTGAACCAGTGCCAGACCATGTCTGACCGAGGCAGCATTTCTGCCAGCATCCAGCAAAGGCAGGGTGCATCATAGCAGGCTTTCCCTTCTGCCTCTGTTCCGTCAGCCAAAGGTCAGGCAAGTGAAGGACCTCAGGCACATTAACCACACACCCTGTACTTCCTCACAGCACTACCTACTGCCCTCATTTGCAGAAGCTTCTTGCAATGTCTTAAGAGAATCTTTTCCTATAAGACCCCTTCAGCTTTGTGAGGCAGATAGAGGACTGCGGGCTGGATCACTGAGACTAATACCACCTTCACACAATAACAGACCAGTCTCTTATTTATTCAACCAAATGCAGATTTATAAAATACAAATTCCTGAAAATATACTAGGTAGAATTCATCTCCCTCTACAGTCAATGGAGAGAAATAGGTGATTCATGTGACCTATTTTATGTGTCTCTATGAAGCTGAGATGAATCATCTTCTAAGAGTACCTATTAGGACATGATTTGTCTCATCTTAATATAGACATTTAAAATAGGTCAGATGAATGGGCTATTCCCATCCCTTGGCTCTAAGGGGAGACTGGGAAACTAGATCAAGTGAAGATACTGTAGGTAGCTAAAGCTGGGTGAGATGTGTTCCACTCTGCACATGGAGTAGGACTTTAAGGTTTCTTTTCTCCCTGATCTTGAAGAGAGAGATGATTTTTTTAAAAAACACAAAAATAGTACTCCTGCATGTTATGTACTGTAAAAAAAATAAGAGATCAGAGGGAACAAATTGCTATTAGGGTGAACAAGGCTCAAGTGAGCATGTACAAAAGCCTGAGAGATCACACCTTTGTCATCATACAGAAGACAGTCAATAAGTTAAGACAGTCAATGTGTGTTAAGTCAATTCCTGTGTGTGTTGTTGTGGCTGTGGAATGTCTTAAGGTGTATTTTCTGTTTCTGTAGGGAGCAAGAATGTCATCAAGAAAAGTTTCTAACTGCTCTGATCTTAGAGTCTACTCCAATCAAGCCTCATGTGCAGACAGATACTGTCCAGTGACCATCAACCTCAAACCACCAAAATACAGGAAAGAACAGCTATGCAATCTCTGATCCTCTGATATTCTGAACCAACTAAACAGTAGGAGTCTCCTACCTTACATAATAGGCTCAAGGCAAGACTGGGCAAACCAGCAGAAGGGAAATCCCCTGTCGCTTTCTAAATACACAGAAGCCATTTCAAACTCAAGAATTCCCTGAATAACAACTTGTGAGAGACTGAGAGATGATTGAGTGGAAGTATCAGGATATGTTAACCCTATTATATTCTTCCCCAGGCATCTGCTTTTGGTCACTGTTAGAGACCATTGCCCTGTTCAGCAATTCATAATCTACCTACCACAAAACATAAAGTGGATCATGAGTGTTTCAGTCCAATTGAAGAAGTTCAATTAGTATTGTCACCATGGAAGAGAGGAAGAAAATTCTTGCACCGAGTTCAGCTAAGCCACTGAGCTGGTCTGGAGGCTCCATACTGATTTCAAGAGACCCATGAGGTACAATTCATTCTCTTTATGTCTGAGTAGCTGTACAATAATATCCACATTATTAAAATAAAATCTTGTTTCATAAGACAGTTTTCTCGTATGTTCTGAGTAATTCCTACTGAGAGTGGGAAGGCATTAATAAAACTGGATTTAAAATTCTACAAATCAGCATAAATCTCTATGGAAAAAGAATATACTTCAGCTCTTCCCTGCTGTTGGATTATTGTTGAATACCCTATGGTTCTTCACAAATTCTTTTCTGTAGCACAAACCAATGAGACGGATAATGGAACTTTTGTTTATAAATTCTATACTCTCTTTAGTATAAAGTCTCATATTTTAATAGCTCATCTTTCACACAATGGATTGTATTCAGAATTATGGCCCCCTGGGAAATAGTTAAGGAGTTTAAACATATCAGTCCTAAATCAGGTCAAACGGGACTAACAACCTAAAAGATAACACAGCCTCCTCCTGGTCATTAACAAAGAGTTTTAACAGTTTTTGGTTCCTGTATTGGTTCCTTGGGTACAGCACTGGGGCTGCCTCCAGATGGACTTCACACTGCTGATCACAAGACTGAGCCCAGCAGTTCAGCCAGGTTTCAGTCCACCTCCTTGCCCACTCACCTAGACCACAGCTCATCAGTTAGTCAGCAAGGATGCTACTATGGTAGACAGTGTCAAAATTTAACTAAAGTCAAGACAAACAACATCAGCTGCAACATCCACCTTTCATTATAGAATGCTACCAGGTTTGCCAGGGATTATTTCTCCACTTCATAATCAATGCTGAGCCCTCCCAGTCACCTTCTGTCCTTAGCATGCTTGGAAATTTTTTCCATTGCCTTCCCTGGGAGGTAAAGCTGATTGGTCTATAATTCTCAGATTCTCCTTTTTTCCCTCTTTGAAGTTGTAAGTCCCATTTGCTTCATTTCAGTCCTCAGAAACCTGGCTCAGTAGCCATGGCCTTTCCATGATAATTGAGAGTGGCCTCACAGTATCAGCTCCCTCGAGTGCACCCTGTCAATTCCCATGCACTTGTGTACATCCATCTTCTTTAAACACTACCTAAACTGACATTGTTGCCCGAGGGAACCTGACATTATTCCACTGAGG
The DNA here is from genome assembly GCA_013396695.1 of Sakesphorus luctuosus. Classification (NCBI taxonomy): domain Eukaryota; kingdom Metazoa; phylum Chordata; class Aves; order Passeriformes; family Thamnophilidae; genus Sakesphorus; species Sakesphorus luctuosus. The sequence goes on along the minus strand of VWZD01001014.1, from coordinate 1,657,339 downwards.
GCAAGTCTTCATTTCTTCAGACTTTCTCACTGGACTCAGGACCCTGGGATGGCTGCAGGTTGGTCATACCAGCAAAGAAAGAACCAGAGAGTTCACGGAGTTCAGCCTGGCCTTCTCTATGCCTTTTGTCACCAAGCCCAACACTTCAGACAGTAGCAGACCCACATTTTACCTGCTGATACACTCGCAGAACCCCTTCTTATTGCCCTTCCCATTCCTTGCCTGATTTGACTCCAGGAAGGCTTTTCCAGCCCCAGCCCCACATTGCTATGGGTTGCTGGAGTCTACACTGTGGAACACACCTGAAGTTTGTGTTTACAGTCAGTTGCAAACTCAATGTACCAACCCAGAAGCAAACACGGAATGGTCTTTTGTGTACACACCGGGAGGATTTTGCAAGGACCACAAAATACCCCGGCCATCCATAATTTTCACTTTAGTAATTAAAAGAATTGAGATGTGGTTCCCTACATTCATCTAAAGTAAATTAAGGAAAAGTAAATATTACAAGCAAATATAAGAGTTTAGAATGGGTACAATGGTCCAAGCCTTTGTCAGGATTACAACTGGGATCAGAGCTGGGCAGAAATTAATTTTCTGCTTTGTAGGAAATGGCACAATTTTTTATCATTCTAAAAGGAAAAACTCTTGACATCTTCATAAACTTTGGGGTTTCTTGGCTTGAAACTGATTTTTAGGCTTTTTCTATTGCAAAACAGTTTGTCTTAATTTTAAACAATGGACTAGAAAGCTGTTTTACATGGCAAAAATGTGCTATTCCAAAAATATAAAGATCTTCTGTTTCAAGTCCATTAAAATATTCTGCTTCAATATTTTAATGCAAAAAAATTGTTAAAAGTGAAACATTTATATGGATTGCTGTCCCACAATAAATTTTCTGACCAGTTCTTATTTGAAACATGAGGGAATACAGGGATTATATTGACAATTGGTTATGTATCTTCAATGGTATTACTCATCACTTTCATCACCTAAGGGCAAAGATGACTCAGAAAATCATGATTGAAAGTTCAGGCCCTAGATATAACATATATAATAATTATATTTATTAATTTATTTTTGTAAAATATTTAACATATCATCTAAAAAATAGTTTCTGATTCTGATTAATCTGACTCTTTATTTACCTAAGTCCATCATCCCAGGGACTGTAGTGAGGAAGGTGCACTTTCATTTCAGAAGCATTTCTGTCTGTCTATTCCATTTTTACTATAAAAGAAGAACATCTTATTTTTGCCAGTTTCCTTTCCACCCATCCTACAATGTGCCTATGATTATGCTAAACATTTGGGCTAGCTATAGCCAGTTAGCTTTATTTTATGTATTTTTATACTGAAGATTTTTACAGTTGCTTTGTTAGAACACCAGGGCTTTTTCACCAATGAGATGCAAACATTAATAATATTGTGTTGGTAATACTGAGTTAACAGTCACAACATACAGTATTCAGACTAACCCTGAACAAGAACTCTGTGCCCATCAGATACACCAAATAGTACAGACATAATCCTATTAAAAAAAAAAAAAAGAGGAAAAAAACCCCAAAAGGAATCTTAAGTATGTATTTCCCTCTTTAGGCTTCACACCTGAACAGTCCCTCTGAAGCCATCACATTTCATTACAGTGGAGCTTTCTGGTCCAACCCCATGTATAGAAAAGGCTCCTGCATATCCTTGAGTTCTTTGCTGCCTGTATTCAGCACAGATTTTGAGTATAGGATGAGCATCTGACCTTCAGAAAAAATCTTAAATTCAGAATATATAAAACAGGCTGCTTAGCCATTCTTCTTATTTCTAAAGGAGATTAAATGCAGTTGAAGAAACTACACTGCATTCAGAAACCGGACCCTTTGGAAGAAAGGGTGACATTTTCTCAAAAAGGAAAAGTCCACAGACTAGGACTTTTCAACTGTTTTGGTATAAAAGAGCCAAATATAAAGAGCAGGAAACCATTCTGTACTTTCAGAATAATGTGAAAAAGACAACCCAAGAGAGCTTTAATACCTGAAATGCTCTTAAATCCTAAAGAAAGACTTTTTGTAATACTATATCAAAAGGGGAAAGGGAAATAGCCCAACACAGTGCTTTCCTTTTTTCAGCATGATATGGATGTGGAAAGTATGTTAATTTCTGTATTCTCAAAGGAAAACAAATAGCATAAACAGGCAGACAGGAGAGGAAGAGAGCAGTATGTTTAAAATAATAGAGAAACCCACCACTCATTTAAGCTGTTAGCTCTGGGAAGGCTCAGGCTGTGTGTCCAATCACAGGACCTACAGTTTATGCCAAGGCTTGTTTCAGATGCATTCTGCACCAACTCCACCAAATGCAAACACAATTAGAGCATTCAACATCAGACAGTAGGAGATCCCCTTTGATGTTGGGATAAAATGAGGATATGCATGGTTTTGTCCAAAATGACAACCATCCCAGGTTTACTAATGGGTATCTAATAGAAAAAGAGAACTTTATGATGCTCATTAATTACCAAACTGTCATGTGCTTCTGGCAGAAAGAAAGTAATCCTCTTCTCCAGATTAGACAGCCACCACAAAGGACTTCAAAGAACTTTCAGTCCCCTCCCCTGAGAGCTGCCTTGCATAAACCTCACAGCACTAACTGTGCAAATTAAAAGAGGGGAGCAGTTGACAAACCCTTCCTGATACATGCGCAGTCTATTGCTGTTGGCAGTTCAGACACGAGCCCTTATTCTGCTGGCAGATGTGCACATTCTCTATACATAAAATGTGCTCTAAAATTCACACAAAACTTTACAAATTATCAGTAAACAATGCTTTCCATTCTTGCTTTTAAACCTGGAGATATTTGTGCTGAAGATCCTTTGGTGGCAATAAAAATCCTTTTTTAAGAACATGAAAATGTAGAAGTAGTACTGCTGAAAGTCTAGTTCTCAGAAATTTTCCTCAGATGCTTTTCTTAATAAGAAGCAGCTAAAGTATGCCTTTTTCTGGCAATTCACCACAATGGGTATAAAGGGCCACAGAAATCATCCAATACAAGAATGGATGTGTTAGGGAGCATGAAGCACTTACAGTGATTCCCATAGTTGTAAATGGTCAGACATTTATGGAGTTGGAGATTTTGCTTTCAGCACAAATTCCTTTCCTTAGTCTTACAATTATATAAACCCTTTATATGTAACTTTTTTTTTCCCAGGGACCGATCTAAAGACTTCAAAGTAGGCAACACATTTCACATATTTATGATTGTCACCCGAATGTATTTATGGTTGTTTTCACAAAGGTCTGAAATAGCGATAAAGTCTAAATTGTCTCTCAGGAGGTGCTGGGGAATGGGTACTTCTGATGTCAGCACAAGACTAGAAAACATGGAATTCTGTCTGAGAATTCTCTCTCTTTTCACCTTCCACTGATTTTATTTGAGAACCAAAAATATATTTCATGATTGTCACTTCAGTTAAATCCTCCATTTTCTCTTTTGCTCAATAAACATGTTCCTTTCTCAAGTACTCTTTTTCTATATTAATAATTTCTAAGGGCCTCAACACTTCCAAATTGCCATGAGTAGAATGTTGACTTTGCTATCAGCTCTCCAGGAAGAGCATTTATAATGGACCCAATTATACATGATGAAATAAAAATTTAACATTTGAATGTGAGACAGTCTATGTTTGGTCAGATACAACAAAGCCACCTGATAGCTTCCAGCTCCAGCCCTAGACCATGGAAATAAGTGCCCTACACTGGGGGAAACGCAAGCACTGCTCACACAGAAAAGTCAAAAGAAATATAACCACTAAAATAGTACAGTTGTATTATGCTATAGAAACTTTCCTGATTGTGTATCTACAGATTCTTTTCTTCTCAGCAGAATCTTTAAAAATACTTATTAATATACTACTATGCACTCTTGATGCCACTACTTCTGTATAATCTGCTATTTTCTCTTGAATGAAAACATCACAAATTATTTTAAATGATTAGTATAGACAGACCAAGTGTTTTGGTTAGTTAGTAAGTTACCTAAAGATGACCAGAACTTGTAGGCTGAACAATCACAAGACTTTCTTCTCCGGCCCTTCTCAGAGGTCATCCACTAAAGCTGAAAATCCAGTGTCCATCCTCAATTCAGCTGATACAAAAAAGCAGGATATAATCTTTGACACAACAACCTCTGTTAAGAACATCTTCCTCCACCTTCTTCCCAAAAGATAGCCAAGAAACATATGGTCAAGAGTAAGCCACTCCCAGCTCAGCTTCGTGCATTTCTGAGATAAGTTCTCTTCTGATAGAGCAACAAAAGTGATGTATTCATGACACTTCCACCTCTATAAATTCATCTATAAATTTTTGTCACAATAAGACTAAAATCACAGTTAATTCCTGAATGGATATGTTTCTGCAGACACACCAACTCCTGGGATACGCCCACAAAAATGTTTGTTGTCTCTTTTCTCTAGTGATCATCAATGGAGAATTCTTGTTTCAAAATACTCTGGTTGGCACCAGGCAAACAAACCATTCTCCTGAATGTGAAATAATTTCCATTAGTTTTCCATTGGTTAAGTGACAGATGAAAGAAAATAAGTCCTGCAAAAACTCTGGAATGGAATGATCCTTGCAGGCAGAAATTGAATTGGATTCAATTAAAAAATGCAGTCACAGAGGGGTTTGCACTGAATTTTTGTGCTGCATTTTTGAGCATTTGAAAGAAGCAGTGAAGAACAAATGAAGGCAGCAAAAAGAAATCCAAGGCAGAGGTGAAATGATGTGAGAAGAGATAAGAAAAAGAGTTTTAGGTTAGAGGTCTAGGTGGACAAAGGCCTGAATCTGTGGAGTCCTGTTGTTAATCCTAGCTGTGCTCAGGAAAACAGGACTAGGTGCATATTCTCTGTAGCTGAGCAGATTTGTCCCAGAGAAACACTTCACTCCATAGTCAACTTCTCATTCTAACAGAAACAAACTAAAATTGGTGAGCCCCTTAGGTCAAAAAGAGATTAGTGGTGTTAGCAATGAGATCTGAAGTATAAGCAAAGAAATTTCAAGTTGCTATTCCTGTTCAGCCAAAGTGCAAGCTCCAGCATTTTTTCAGTTCAATGTCAAACTCAAGTGAATGGCTCACCAGATAGTCAGAAGGAGATTTTTTAGCAATCACCTAGTCTGATCTAGCACAAATGATGTTCCAAAATTTTCCCCCTCCAAAATATGGAATCATTCCAATCTAGGACCAGCCCTTGATATGCTTGAACCAGCCAGCATGGGGCATAACTGACCACAGCATGACTAAGATGTAAAAGTGAGGAGGGAAGGAAGAGACCCCACTTGAACTGGCAGAGGACTTGAGGGAATTTGCATCTTTGGCATATTCAAGTATTTGTAACATCTTCCAGCATAAACAGGCAATGAATCAGTTTATACACACTCAGATGCATCTGGACTTGCAGATCAAGATCGGGGCAGAAAAGAAGCAACAGTCATTCCAAGAGGCTGTGGATTTGGCAATAGAACTTGAATCTTGCCCTTTTCTTCTCAGCAGTGCAATTCACAGGAAGGCAACTGGAGCTGAAAGAGCTGCCAACTGATTGCTGTAAGCTGAGACAGCACAACTCAGAGCCTGATCCTGGGAAAGCAGAAGTTTGAGGTATTTTGAGGTGTTTCTGTGCAATTAGTAACAGCAATAAATTCAGTTGATAGGAAAAAGAAAAGAGTAAATAGGAACATCTGAGACACTAAATGAAGTCATTAAATGTTCTAACATGAAAGAAATTTCCCCTAAAAAGATCCTGCTGAGTCCTCAGATGACCATAGAGACATACAGGTTTCAAGAGTACAGGAGGTTGATTTGTGAGTTTCCCAGAATGTAAAATCTTCAGCATAGGTTGGATGAGAAAGAGGAACCCTTTTAGTGGTGAGCGAATTGTGACTGGGCAGTTTTGAGTTCATTCATCCCTTCCATGCACACATACATACAAATACACACACACAGACTACTCCTTTTCAAGTCTATCCATGAGCCGAGTTTGTACAGATTGAACCCGGAGTCCAGTGATGGATGGTGACAGAACTAAGAGTGGTGCTTTGGAAGAGGGAATGTTTATGTTCCAGAGTCGGCACCTCCTGGCAACAGATTTTAGATCAGTAGGGTATTTCTACTTGAATTCTCAGGAGAAAAAGTTTACGATCTGGACAAACCATACATTGCTGCCAGAGCTTTATAGATTTAAAGACAAACAGGCTCAGGTATAAGGATGGCAATAATGCTTTGTCCATTATTACTATGTTGAAAATTAGCAACAAATGCTACTCCAACCAGAGCAATTACCAGGTAAAAACATCTAGACAAAACTACATAAGACTAAGACAAAAACCAGATGGCTCCTTGTGCCTCTGTTAACTACTGTTAATATACCTGAATGAACTGGGCCATCAAAAAGTACAAGTACACCCAGAATTTACACAAGCAAAAAAGTTCCCACTTCATTGGCTAGAACAATAGATTTGTTCTTTCAATAACAGCCCACAAGGTGCTAAAATACTTACTTGAGAGGGATGTCATATTGGAGCAGAATGCCACAGTGAAATAATCTGGTGAATGAAGCACTCCACTACAATATGCAGTTCTTCAGATAATCATGCTTAATGCTTTTTCCATCACAGAAGGAAATCCTGCTATTTCAAACTGAAATCAAGGTGCAGGACATGGAACTATGTACAGGTTACTGCTGGGCCTTTTAAGAGACAGAAATACTCTGGGGCTAACGCCGTTGCTGGTGCGAGTTCACTGAAGCTGGAAGCTGACAAATATCCATATTGCGTGTTAGTTTAGACAACCCTGATCACGAGTTTTCTAAATAACCAAAAATGAATATTTCATGCAATGTTTTTTGGAGGCTGTTTGCTCATCCTATTATAGGATTGCTAAACAAAGATAGACCTGCAGGAGGACAGATTTCAATTCTGAACCTCCAACTTCCAAAGCAATGTAGAGTGTAAAGACACCTGATTTGCAAGTCAGGTGTCTTTACTTCTAGAACACCTGAACACTTTTGTGTCTTTGAGACAAGCATTCATACCACCCAGACATAAAAAAGATGTTACAAAATAGGGCCTTTATCAAGGGACCTATGGGCTAATACCTCACAATATCTGCATAGCAGTCAAGTCACCTCCATTTCCTTCTTATTTTCAAAGTCTTCCCAAAAGTTTTAGCTATATGTAATGGCAACAGCGATTCAGAGATCCAAATCTGTAGGTCCTGCTTTCATCATAGGAAAAACCCCACATGCTAAGCATAATTTGAGCCTGTCACAGCCTTTTAACAGCCTTTTAACTATATTCCTCAAATGCATTCATATCTATGAATCCTAAAACAGCTTAGATATTATTCCAAGTAGCTTCAGCTAATGAACTATGGAGCATGAGCTCATTTTGTCACAGAGCATGATGGAAAGAAAAGGAAAGCCAGTTGAAGGTAAATGTTAAGGAAGAGTCACCTGTACTAAAGAACTGTTAAAGCAGGTCTGTTGAACAAATGCAAAATATTAGCTCAAAACACAAAGAGATCTATAACATATAAGATGCTTGGCTCCTCACATAGGTCATTAAATAGGTGATTGGAAATAAGTTAATCATGTTTTCCTGAAGTGTTAGCCATAGAAATGTTTTCATAAACCAACAAATTATCCCGTTATCATTGCTGGACACTTACCAAGGTTGAAAGCAATGCAGCAAATATGCAAAATGCTGATACCTACAAAGCACTCCAGAGGAGTCTCTAGTGCACCCAGCCAATGATAGCCCATGACTATGGGGGGCATAATAACTGATGTTGAGAGCATGATCAGAGCAGATAAACTTACTGCCAGATTACATTTGGTGATATAAAGTTAACGGAATGGGCAAATTCCTCAGTTCTCTCTGAAGGCTCTTCTGAAGGTGTTTGTATCTCGAAAATAATCCCAACGTTAATGCAGAATTGTGAGTGCATTTCCTATTTAAAAAAATAATCAGTATAATAGCTCTTAAGAAGATCTATCTGATGATCCTGTTGAGGGTCAGAACAGCTTATCTGTTCTTAGAACTGTAAAGATAATATTAAGCATGCAAAGAAGCAGCCATGGATCTAGACAAAGCTGCTCAGTAAATCAAAAGGCTCCCCTGCTATGTTACACAGCACACAAACAGCTTTAGCTCCGGGTCTGCACTCACTGACAGCTACTTACATGAATTTTAACACTAGGACACAACAATAAGATGATATTTTCAGAGCAGTATTTTTTCTATTCTGATGTCCTCCAGCCCCTGGCAGCTTTCTCTGGGTTACTAACTTCTACACTTCAAAGAGGGAAAGAAGGCAGAAATGTTAGCACACTCCAACAGTGAGCAATGAAAACTGTAGTTTGCACCTTGGGCTCTGGAATAGCTCAGCACTTCCCTGGTACAGGAGAGGCCCATGCCATGGTGAGCATGTAGAGCACATGTAAAGCCTAAAGTCACCTATAAAATAAAACTCCAATTTAACCTTCCTCTTGAAATCTCAAGATGAATATCACAAAGAAATTGTTAGATATGGAGAACACACACTGCAAACCAAAAGCTCTCCTTGTGCCTTTAAAGCAGCAACATCAGGTTTCAGCTCTCCGACTGTGAGCTGATAACCCAGGTAAGGAATGGTGCAACCAGCACTTCAACAACTGCCCAACTCCATGTCATCTTCTGACCAGCTTCTCTTTTTCTACTCTAGAGCAAACATAGTTGACAAGGCCAACTATGTAGAACACAGACATACAAAAAACCCCTCTAAACAACAAATCAAAACAAAACTAGTGGCTCTGTACCCACAGGGGAGAGCCACAGTCTGTTCTCTTGCAACCAACCTTGGTTATGAAAGAAATTCCTGTGAAGGTCAATTGATGGGAGAGGGAAGTGCTGCCTGGCACTGACAGGGGACTCTGGCACAGCTGGGCTGCAGGCAGGGTGGCGTTAGCAGGGTCACTTCTTTTCATGCAGGGACAGAGAGACCAAAGGGATCAATTGCTCATCTGGAAGAGAATTAAATCAACCAGAAAACAGCAAGAGGGGGACTGGACAGATGTAAAAAGTCAAGACTGATGGCATTGTTCTTGTGACTTGTAGGACAGATCACAGTATCTAAGGCTTTCCAAATAAAAAGTTTATGAACTAAAGTACTACAAGTAGATTTCTGTATTTTGTGAACTACAATGAGGTGATGAGCCAGGTAAAAGGAAAAAACAAAACACATTTAGATTGTACTGAAATTAAACATTCCTTTCAAGTAAGAACCTTTATATTAATCCTAGATTGTACATGCTTGAATAATGACAATTTAAAAAAAATAATCCTACATTATACATGCTTGAATAAAAAATTAAGAAAATAACCCCAAAAGCAACTTTCCAAAGTAAAATATTTCAGGGGTGAACAGTACTAAGGGAACATTTTGGGTTCTGCAAACCATAGTGCAGGCTTAAGGCTAAAAATGAAAAAAAAAAATACTGTTTACTTGATTTTTTTTCTCCCCCTATGGAGAAACACATGTTTTGATGTGTGCATTTTTGCAGAGCCTTGAGTAGCTTAAGGCTTCTCTCTCAGCAAAGCAGAGCAGAGTTCATCCAGCTGTCTAGTGAGGTAAGAGTGAGTGCTGTGACAGGATTTGCAGGCAGGACAGGATTCTCAGTTTGGTAGTTGAGGAACAGAAGGCATAGTGAATGGAAAAAGAATTTAGTTTCAATATTTATGAAGAGGCAAAGCAAGGACACTAGTGAAAAGGCCCTAATATCTTTCTGGTAGGCTTACTGAAGTCTAATTTTGGTGAATATATTCAGTTAGAAATCTCTCACTTTACACACTAATAATAAACAGTTTTTACTTGTAAGTTACTGGAGGGAAGAGAAAGGTCTTCTCAGCCAGGGAATCCCCAGCTGTGTGGGTCAAAGGACACAGGCTCTGTCTAGATTGATGTTATCTGGTCCTTAGTCCTATGCAGAGAGGAAAAAGAAAACAAGGAGGTGTAACTGCCATCACAATTACAAAGTCTGGAACTGACACCAAAGAGGAACAGAGCAGTCACAGAAGCTGAAGCTCAAATGCTCCCTCGATATTAATTTTTCCACTGACCCTAACAACTATTTTGAAGAGGAAATTTGTTCAACTTGTGAAAGATACTGAAGAGACAGAAAGGGGATAGTTCCTGCAATAGCAGTGATTTGGACATACTGCAAAGTTCTTTTCTATTTGATAATCACAGAATTATTAATAAACTAGACTGGAAGAGAGCCTGGAGGTCATCTAGTCCGAACCCCTGCAAATTTTATACCTGTTCAGAATTTCCCTTAGTGCCGCTGCTTCTCAGCCTTTCACTGTGCATCTCCAGGAAGAGGCTCATGCATTAAAAGTGCAGGGTCTGCCACACTTCATCAGGCCAATGATTCTGTATCATGTTTCTAAGCACTAAAAGCTGTTAAAGAAAGAATAAGGCAGGCACAGATTAACTCCATCATCCTTCCTGATTCCAACAAGTGGAAATTTAGGAACACCTTGAGTTAAAAGTCTGCAACCAGCAGTGGTGCTTAGACAGAGGTTTAATCCTTTCTGGAATCTATTTTGTTTCCACAAAATTCCGTAGTGGTAAGTGCTGTAGTTGACCTATAAATTACAAAAAAGTACTTCCTTTATTTGAAGTGAAACAAATTGAGCTCTCCCAGTTTTAGCAATGTTTTATTGGAAGCAAAGGAGACTAAGATGCATGACTTCACTAGATGATTTATGCAACTTCAGTGGCAATGGATCTCAAGGATCTTTTCAAACTTTACAGTGCAGGGGAACTGTTGAGATAGCAAATGTTAACACCCTCTGAGAATTTCTCTGCATAATAAAGTTTATCATCAGGACTATCACAATGAAGTTTTTCCACTAGACTTCTAGGAGTGTGATTTATCATGTGAAGACACTCCAAAATAGGCCAGTTCACCCAGGATTTACAGCAATATAGCTATCACAATATATTTTAGATTGACTGCTAAATCTATACATGTGCATAAGGATTGACTGCAACAAAGCAAAGAAAGAAATTTGGAAATAGAGGTTAATTTTTCCCCCAAAAGACAACTCCTTGCCTACTTTTAATATCAAAGGCAAATCACAAAGGTATCATCAAGAGAAACATAGTTGTGTTAGCCCAACACTAAAAATAAATATTGTAGTGTCACCTCTAGTCACTTTAAAAATCCTCAGGGGTTTCTTCTATATTCATGTCTAAAGCAGTGCTGGCCAGAACATTGAACCTCAAATCTGAAAAACACTCATCTTAAAATTATGATTTTACTTTTGCTGGCTTGAACTACCATGGTTGCCCTCCATTCAATCTGATGCCACCATCTGTCCATCCCTTTCCAAGAGTTTTAGTTATAATTGCAAATGAAAGAACAATAATTAGACTTTAGCTGAAATACCAGGTGTCTTACCAGCTTAGTACCTTCCATAAAAAAGTCTATGCTGATTGTTCATGCCAGTGCTGAACTGTCTCTTAGCTGCTTTTTCAGTTTTTACTTCTGTAGACTTTCCAATAAACGCCTTTAAAACTCACTACTGTGATGCCTACCTCCACTTTTGTTTCAGTGTTGAGTCATTTTATTTGACTCCCTTTGTAGCAGCAAACTGCCCTTTGTATAAATTGAACCTAGTTAAGAATTCCCTTTTGCTGTGAATCCGAATGGAATTCTTGGCAGCACATAATGCCATCCACCTTACCAGGGTGTTTGCTCCCGTATTTCACTCAAAAGCACTGAGCTTTGTTCTGATTTACACACTTCAGATAAGATCAGAATCAGGCCAACAGTTTCTGCCAAAGAGCACACAAACTGAAAGGCAGGGAAGATAAAACAGACTCACTCCAAGAGATTCAGAGAATGAAAGTAGCATAAGGCTTTTTAACTTTTTTCTGGTTTAGTAGGGAATGATGCTAACCTGTGCTGAGCATCCATAGGCTCCATGAAAGAAGGGAGATTTACAGAGATATTAGATGAGAAAGCAAAAAGACAAATGAACTGGTGAAAAAAGAGAATTAAAATTTAACCTTTGTCACCCTGCTTCAAAGAATGTTGCTTTGTTCATATTCCATAGTGCAATCATATTCATGTTTTCGGAGGCCTCAGGACGACTCTCTTTGTACAGAAAAGTGAAAAGCCTGAGGAACAGTTGACTAGAGAACAACTCCCTAGATTTAGCTGTCATTACTGCTGCATCTGTCCTTCTGACATATAAATTTCCCCCGCGAATTGACCATATGAGAATTAAAGCAAGAAGAATTTATAACTTGCAGTGCAACCTGGTTCCAACCACAGATGGGAAGTGACTGAAGGCAGTTTCCCTCCCAACCTGCTCATGGAGGGACAGGGAACAGCGTTCTGCAGACAGCAAGTTGGGCTCTATCCTAATCCCTGTTGTACCTTGAACTCAACAGCTCCCATAACAAAGAATGTCCCCTCTGTACCCCTCAGCTATTTTGCTTTTACCCTTTATATGCCCTGTCACAGCATATGGCCAAAAAGTCGGCTTTGCTGAATTGTTTTTATTTACATTTTCAAGGCATGACCCATCCAGTTCATAGTAAAAACCTCATGCCCTTGTTGAGAATCTGTCCCAGCCCAAACTGTACTTTTGAGAGGTACAAGAAAAAGTAACATCTGTGCAGCTTACACTGCAACAGTAAATCAGTTCTAAGATCATAAGCTTTGTCTGATATTATAAGAGAGGAAAATAAAAGGCAGGTATTGGAGCAGGAAACAGTGCCTTATAGGTGCTGGAGCATGCCTGGTATTTTAACATGGGCCCAAGCCATTGTTCATAAGTCTGGACGGACCAGACACAAGCAAGCCATGCACGCTACAAAAGAGTCTGCCAAGACAGAACACAAGCCAGCTCTATCTGAATATGTGAATGCTCTAAGTCAAAAGTGCAGCTGGGCTAATAGTCATTTGGAAAGAAAGCAAGAGTCATAGGATTCAGAAGGCTTTAACAACTCTTCATGTCACATGTAGACGTAATCAATCCCACAGTCTCACTGTGCAGTTCCTGGACAGCTGGAGAAAGACTTTGGAGAGAAATACGATGTGCTTTCTTTCCAAAAGCCAAGGCCTTACTCCTTTGACACATCTCTCCAGGCAATGGAAAGAATCATGACCTGATCTTGGTTCTCATAGTCAGAGCTATTGTAAATATGCCATGTCTACATGGCAGGACAAGTGCACTCCACAGTGGAACCAGGACACACCTCGCAAGGATGCACTCCAGCTCCAAAGGAAGACACAAGAGAGGCACAGCATCCTATGGAACTGCAGGGCCTGACTGGGGTGCTTGTGCCACCAGGACTGAGGGGTACAGAAAGGAATTTTCATGCTCCACAGCATGGCACAGATTTAGTAGAAAAACTAAAAATTACACTATAATTTGGTTCACATTATGATACTTGTCACTCTGTCTGAAAACTGTTTTACTTCCCTTGTTTTCACCAAGAAATGAAAGTTTTATGTCTCTCAAAATAACTAGATTTACCCCATGGCAAAAAGGTGGAGGGAGAATGTATAGACATTACTTTTTCCTATACCCCCCAGATGGCTTCTTTTTCCAGATGCAAAGCACATACTGTTTTCAAAGCAACATGTATTGTGTGACACAAAGCATGCCAAGTTTCATGAAAACCTAAGCATGTTTTAAAAATAAGAGTTGGATGATACTCATGCATTAAAAGTTAATCATTAAAGTTACTTTTTGTTTATTGCTGGTAATTATGTTAATCCTGAAGTGGCTTTGTGGTATTCATTGAAACTGATTGCAATGAAATGTTTACTAAACCACAGTATCTCTTTCTGTATAAATCTCTCACACAGCTAGTTCTTTCTAATTTTCAAGAAACAAAGGAAAATTTTATATGTAACGTCTCGTAGGTTATTGTTTAAAGCAATTCTGAATGGCACAAGTCATCAATCCGTCCCCTTACAGTGGAAGAAGCCACTGTCATCTCATGCTGTATTTTTGTGAATGGATAACTTGTAAGTTTAACTTTAAAAGTTTGTAAATTTAACTCCAGATAAATTCAACTGTTTTTTAGGCTATGTATTGCTTTTGGTTTGGTTTTCAAACATAGGCAGTGCTCCACTGTCAGAAAACAGGCCCCTGGGTATTTTGCCTTCAGAATTTCCTCCATCAGTTAAGATTTTGATAATCCTACTTTACAGGGGCTAAAATGTTGGATTTTTCCAAACGTGCCTGATATAAATAAGCCAAGCCAAGCATTTTGGACAGGAATCCAGAAGTATTTAATCAGGCAAAACTTCCATTGATTTCCATGGGAGTCTTGTCGGAGTAAGAACTGAGTTAAGACCTCGAGACTTGGCACATTATCAATCCCAGCAAATGACGGGCGAGAGCTGATGCCTAATGCATGTTCTAGGGAGGAAACAACTTGGCTCAGGGACCATATTTAAAACATCACATACTGTAGCTTAAGCTCTGTAAGAAGTGAGAAGAACAAAGCTTAAGTTAGTCTCTAAACACCCAAGTCAGAGTTCAAATACAGTGCAAATATTCTTTACATATCTCAGCATGTCTAATGGCATGCTGACTGTAAAAGGCAAGAACGATGCATAAAATGTAGCAGGTCTTAATGTGAAATGTGTGCCTTGAGGAAGCATCACAATGTGTATTTATTTTCACAAGTTATGGATGACTAGATAGCACATGACTGTAGTATGACAATGTTGGTTAATAAACACTATTAAAATAAGGAACATTGTATTTCATAGAGCTATTTGAGATATTCTTTTTTTCCTGAATTTCTCCAAACAACATTCTCTTTTTTATCCTGTTTGGCTTTGTGAGGAGCCTGAAATACCACATCCTCACAACCAAAGACAAAAGCCAAGAAAGAGAGAGATGAAGGGGCTTACTATAGAGCCTTTTCTAAATGCTAACGTAACTGTGAATTTGTCCAGCAGATTGTGTTTACCACTGTACAAACTTGCCTTATAAAGGCAAATTTTTCAACACATTTCAATAATAAAAGTAAGTTTAAGAAATGAAGTAAGTTGTTCAGGAATAGGATTTTTAGCTCAGTTTCCTTGTCTGATCCATCATTGGTGGCACTTCTTTAATGTTCCTGATGTTGCAGATTAGATCAATGCATATCTGTTAACTGTGGGGTTGTCTGAGCTGCAAAATATTCAGAAACTGAAAAAAATCCCCTTACAGAAGGCATAGTACATCCCCTTCTCAAGCTCCTTCATACATGATGCTCCTCCAATGGAGGACAAGACCATAGGCCATTAAAGCTCCATTGTTTTGAAATATACTGTCTTGGAGACTTAAAAATTCCACCTCTTCTCTAAAGAATATCTTACCTTTCAGGGTGATTCTCACAAAGTCATTATTTACATCACATACCTTCATGTATTATTGGTAGAATATTAAAGCATGACAGTTGTGTGCATTAATACAAAGTGTTGGGTTAACAGATAGGCCTGTATTCAGAACACTGCGAAATATGTTTGANGGGAGGGAGAGAGGGAGGGAGAGGGAAACAGCTTTCAAAGTCTTCCTGACCAGGTGCTGATAAATGAACACCAGGTGCTGTCTAGAGTTCTTTCTAGGTAAACATTAAAATCTGAGTTGCACCCAAACAGGAAAGATTTTTCTCTTTATTTCTGGTTGATTTGACTGACTTTTTTAGCAAGCATACTGCTCTTTTAGAAAAAAACCCTTTCTGCCTGCACAAGCATTTGCTTTTTAATTGCAACACCTTCTCTCTAGCTAAAGACTTTAAATAGTGACCTTAGGAAAGGGAAAGAGGGGAAGAGAATTGGCTGGAACCTCAGTGTGAACGAGCAGGCAAAGAAGGAGTAAAGGTATGTAGGATAGTGAAAGGTTTTATAAGCCAGGTGAGACAGCAACATCTACATTGCATTGGAGATTCAAATTCCTTAAGCATGGCGAACTTTCTAGCTGAAATCACTCTACCTAGAGGCATCCTGGTGGCCATACTTGGTCAATTTAGTGGTGTCCTTTACAGTTAAAAAACTCAGAAGGCAGAGGGTAAGTAACAGTCAAATCTGATGATTTGTACAAGTCCTCCATGTGACTCCAGAGCTCCTGCTCGGAGGAAGGATACACAGTGACCTGTAGGCAGGCAGTGCAGTGTCTCGCAGCTGGTGTGAAGTCATGGGTGTGCCCTAATGTGCACGAGAGCATATCAGTGCTAATCTTAGGGAAAAATGAAAACAATAACTCTAATTTCTGCAATGTTAGGGTTGCTACCTTTTTGCTACATCTAACCATTTATATACATACAGTGTTGACTCTGAGCTCAAGATAATCCATTTGTAATGAAGGAAATGTTTAATGCTCCTTAATTTCAGTTGGACTTTTCAGGCTTATGCACTTTTGACCTGTAGCTGTTTGCCTGTCTGAGCCATGCACCAGAGCCATTGCAGTTCAGATATTACAGATTTAAGCGGCACTGCAGGAAAATCTCTCCATTCAAAGAGTGTCTTGTCTAGGTGGTAGCTCTCCATTCTTTCCACCCCCAGTCTCAGTAAGTTTGCAGATATGGAGCATGACCCTGTGGAGGCTTATTCCATATATAGCCCTTGTGTTCCAGGGAATAAATGATCTCAAGATCATGCCTCCAGTTAGGAATGTTACATGCCAACGTGGTCATAAAATAGACTTATAATTCTCCTATAACTAGACAATTGAAAGGCTCTGCCTCTTGAAATTAAGCAAATTGCCAAGAATGAAACAAGAGTAGGCCTGTCTAAAAATAAATAAATACAATTACAAACATTAACATTTCTACAGGCATTACTAACTCAGCCTCCCTGGATACCATGTGATACATAGTTTTGGAACATGAAAACATACGTATAGAGATAAATGTTTCTTTTTCTAATTTTCTTATTAAAAATATGGCAGCTGGTGAGGACACTGGTGCTAAATGCATTACTGGAATTTCTTATTTGGAGGGGAAGGAACTACTCTGAAATTTAAATACATCTTTAAATATATGTGCACTTTCATAATAGCTGTGTTATGGGATGTTACCAATCCCCTGCTGCTGTCAGCATCTTTTAGTTCCAACAGCTTGTTACTGACACATTCTATCCAAACTTCACTATTAATGGTAGGAATGGAACATGATAGGAGCTGTACATCAGCTTCACTTTGTTGAATGTATTTTTTTAAGAGAAATTCAAACAATCCTGGCCGATACTAAATTTTCTAATATCTGGTTTCTACCAATTAAGTTAGGTTGAGCACATAAGATAATGATAGGAAGTACAAACCTAGGAAAAGGCCACATGCATTCAGCATGCAACTACTATTCTGAAGACAAACAGCATACACGTGTGTAATACTTAAATTATTTGGGGTTTTTTATTCATTTTATCATTCTTCAGTTAGTTTTACAGCACTTCAAAACAGTGTCTCACCCCATGTGTTTCCCCAAGGACATTGGCCGTTATGAAGAATGGGAATGTAACCCATTTTGTGCAATAATAATTTTATTAAATTTTTTATATGAGAGTCCAGAGCCACACATCTTCAGTTTCCCAGAGTGATGCAGGCATGCTCACAGATATTAGTGCACCTGCTGAAGTAATAGAGCTCAGTGGCTGATTATGAGAAGCCGGGGGAGCTGCACAGAATGCTGTGCTCTGTCCATATGCCAGCTATTAGATGTTCAGCACTAAAACCAGATGACTGCATCTCTGCAGCTAGAAAAGGCATCAGATCCCATGCCTGCAGGCAGGCCCTTTTTAAAAAATTTATTTATATGAGACCAGGAAAAAAAGCCTTTCCCTGGCAGAATCACAATTAACAAGAAACAAGGACCAACAGTTACACAGCATATGATGTCAGGAGTGCTGATCCTCCTCCAACTTCTGAATCCATTTAATGTGTCCCAGAAGGCCCTGCACAGATGAAATCCTTTGATACGTTTTTAACCTCTATGAGAGCTGCACAGGTGCAGCCCATTTGGAAAGCAGGCGCCTCCCATTTTTCCACCAGGGGTAATGTTACTTTGAAATCATTCCATGAAGTCATTAGACATGAGTTTGTTGTTAGTGATTTTAAAAGACATAATTTATTCTTTTTTTTATATTCTTTCAATAGCTTAAGAACCGCAATGAATTAAAAAGTCATCTCAGAAACCTATTAAGGTGAGTTCCAGTCATCAAGTTCCAGCCTGCTTTGTTAAGCGAATTGACTTAAGTCATTGTATTTATTGCTAAAAAAAAAATAAAATTAAAAAAAATAAAAGCTCTTACACTCAGTATACAAGCTCTTTTCAAATTCTGTGTCTGGAGGTTAATCAAACCTCTCTGTTAAGCTATCCTGGTGAAATGGGAAAGGAAATATCTCACTATGAGTGTGAATGCATTTTAAGGCAGTTCTGAAAAGCCAGAAAATCTTGATGATGGAATAGAAATTATTACAATTTTGAGATCATATTTAGTTTGGAAAAACTTCACATAGTAACATAATTATGAAACCTTTCTATTTACTGAAATAAAGTAGGTGAAACATTACATCTCTTAAAATGTCAATCTCAGTCTTTTAAATCTAAACACTGCTCTTCTTCACAGAAAATGATGAAGATAGCATCTCATATAAATAGCAAGTAAATGAAAGCCAAATATCTCAGTATTTATTTGTCTATAGCTATTTTTGCTGAATGCATAATTCACTCACTGAATCAGTAGATGTTGAAACCAAAATAGGCCATTACGACTATTGCATTTGATCTCCTGGGTAACGTAGGCAAAAGAACCATTAATTTCTGCATCAAAACCATTCTTTTTGTTTGATCTACAGCACCTCTTTTAAAAAGATACCTGGTCTCAATACAGACTTCAAGCAAAGGAGAAACCACTGTGTCCCTAGGAATATTTTACAGTGGTTAATTCACTCTCCCTGTTAAAAATGGGCACATCACTTCAGTCCTGCATTTGTGAAGCTCCTGCTTCTAAACTCTGGACTTTCATACGTCTTTCTGTTTAAAAAGCTAGATTAAAGATGGCAGCAGTAATTGTGCAAGTTGATCTACAATCACATACAGCCTTTGGTGTCAGCACTAATCAAGGTCAGCAACTCCAGCAACATCTAGATATGCAGCAGGAGGCAAAGGTTCAGTTAATTCAGAATTCTTTTGCTTTTCTGCTTTTGATGAAATTTTAATTCAGTTTGGGTACAGGTCTATTGCTTTTATTGTTTGGTGTTTGAGAATATTAAAATGAACATTAAAAAAACCCCCAGACCTGTTGCTACATTTTCATTGATATGCTGTTATTTACATGCATATATTGATAAAGGAAAACTCAAAGCTACTGATGGTCTTTGTTTATAAAACAGAGCAATTACTATTGTCAGAATTTATCACCAGTAATGTGTAGATAGTCTATAGCTGTCACACTAATGAGAAGGCGTTAAGAGTACCCTGAACAGCTGTAAACAAACTGATGGGTGCTGTAAGCCAGTTGCTTTATATTAGCAGCAGATTTCAACTAAAATAATTGTTTTAATGGAAAATGTAAATTCTATATATTTCATAAAGGATTTCAGTTGGAATATTCTGAACTGCTTCAAACTCCTCTGGACTACTTATTTTTTTTCCATAACCAATGTCTCTTTAAAATCTAGAAATAGGAGAAGAGTTTTGGACTAAGTGTGTCCCTAAAAAAATGCAAAAAAAAAAAAATCAAAACACTGTATGTTATATACTACTTTGTGTGTTTTTACTGAGAAGAAATCAAGAATGATTGTATAATTGTTGAGATATGCATTTAAACAAATAGATTTCAGTTTTGTTTACATATATGAATGATTGGATTTAGTCCCCAAACATGACATATTAATTCCTCACTGGACAATCTGGAGTGCAGCTGTGGGGAAAGCGTAGCAGGGGGAATTAGGAAGCATGTGTGGGGCAATTTGGAGGGCATTGGGAACTACATAAGGTTAAGAATCCTATCAAAAAGCAAGAGTTGTTCTTAAGTTCATCAACATACTTGCTTGTGGTTTTCCTAAAATTGTAAAACAAACACCACCACTACCACCAAAAAAACCAAACCCAACAAAATCAGCAACAAACTGACACCACACTAACAAAAAATCCAACCCAAAACCCAAAACCACAACCTGTATTTGTATTATTCATTACAACATAACCCTGAGTTCTTAGCCTAGCAAGGCTGTCCAACACTCCTAACTGCTAACCAGAAGCCAAGAACTTTGTCCTGCACACAATGTGGTAATTTCAGTCACATACATTAGCTGTTAAAGGGAAGGAGGTACTAAGCATATTTAGCAGGGCTAGTGTTAAACACTATTACACCGTTAAACACCGTACAACTCTCCTCCTTATGCATCCCTCAATACTGCAAACTTGAACATATCCTAAACTGAAAGGCTGTCCACACATTAGTCATATACTTCAAAGCCTCAATCAACTTTCCCAACAAAGCAAAAACATAAATTTTTAAACAGTCTGTCTCAGTGGGAGTCAGGGTTTGAGTGGAGGCAGGAGACATGTGGAAAGTAAAAATGGGCAAGGTTGAAACTTGTAACTGGAACTTCAAGAGGTGGATAAGCTTAACTAGTGATTTCCTGGTTTTTCTAACACTTGTGTTGATAGTGTGTGCACTTCAGAAACCTGGCCCAGGCCCTTAGTTTCACAGAGCAGGGGAGAGAATGTGGAACAACAGCTGCACTTCAAAAGCCACATGGCTTTCAGAGTGTTTTGTTCCCCTTCACACGTTTTTATGCCAGAAGGGAACATATGGTCCACTGTTTGGAAATTTCCTAGCCTAAATTTTTGTTTGATTAATTTCATCCAACTACTCCCAGCTACAAGCCCTCATAACACCCCAGAGAGTTATGTTCTTTCCTTTACATTTATACCCTCCAATTAGCTCTAGACATCGGTGCGCCTTCTTCATCATTATATAGCCATGCACACCTACTCCTTTTCATCTTTTCTTATCATCTTTCCGTACTCTTAATCATATTTGTGGCTCTTTTCTGATTTCCCTCCAACTTCTTGATATTTTTGTCCGATCTTAAACTGTCCATACCAGTATTTTTCTCTGATAGGTGTGCTGTTATTCCTGTATTTGGAATCAATTTATCTTCAGACTCTTGTAAATCTATCACATTTTGCTAATTGCATTCAGCAAACAATTTCCAGCTTGCTAAAGAATGAGACAAGTGTCCTTGTTCCCAGCCTGGCCTATTACACTGTATGTCCATTATTTTGGAACGTTGTGTGATAAGTCAGTGTTCAATTTCTCATCCATTTTTATCCTCCAAATGAAGGATGGCAATGCAGGGAGCCTGCAGGAACCAGGATGCCTTGACCAAATGGTGATGCTACGTACAGGTCCTCTTTCTGCCAGCAGGGAGTTTCTGCCCTGGGAAGAACTCAATGGTGTATGAGCTGGACAAACGTTCATGCATGGTACACACGTAGGATCTGCATTGACCCTTAACCTCATATATGCTGTTGGGGGGTGGATCCAAATCCAGGTTTAGTTAAGCAGAAATCCACCTTGACCCATTCACAACTCCAGTGAACTAATGGTGTGCAGTCTCCTCATGTACAGTTGGAGCATGAGTCTCATAATTTATACATTTTAAACAGTTAGTTTTTCTTCCCCCTCAGTAAATGGGTAACAGAAAACAGACAAAGCTCCTTAACTTTTCTTTAATCTTCCTCACTAGTGAAGTGAAAATCAAACAATAATTGTCTGGATGATCTCATTATTGTCAACAAAACTGAAGCCTTGAAGTCCACATCCACTGAAATGCTGATACATTAAACAAAAAAGGGAACTGTGCTTACATGTTGTTCAATAAATAAATAAGAGCTATAGAGAGATCCGTGATGAATGAGCACCCTGGGAGGGCTTCAGCTTGTCAGAATTATACAGTGACATTAATCACAGCATAACGGGATTGCTGCAGGCTTCCAGTGCAAAGTCCTCATTATATCTTCAAAACAAGACAAAACAAAAAAGCAAAAATCCCCACAACTTCTGAGTCTCTCCAAGTGGAATCTTAAGCAATGGGCTCTTTCACTGGAATACAAAATTCAAAATAAACTGACCTTCATCACATAAAGAATCACATTAGTAGTGGAAACCTGTCAGTCTAGTTGCACCATCCAAATGGGCTGTGTTTCCAAAGCATTTGTGATCACTGGGCTTGTACATCAACATGGCAAAGTGCTCTTCATGGGCTCTCAGCTCCATGAGTTAAGCCAAACTGTGTAATTACAGTGCTATGACCTCTCCCACTCAGGTGAAAGAAGCAATATTTGCAAAGCAGTCTCAGCAGGAGATCAAGGCGTCATGTCAGCAGTGCTTTCGGGGCACTCCCACCCCTTCAGCTCTCAGAGAGGCTGCTGGAAGGCAAAATTCTACAGCACTGACTTGGCTCCAGAAGAATTCAAAACTATGGGGACTAGAAATAACCATACGATTGTCAACTCATCCAAAGTTGCCTGGATAATTATTTTTTTAGTCTAAGAATTAGATTAATGGTTTCTCAGAGTGCTGACCATATTATGAGTTATGATCCATTAAATTAAACTCCTTCAAATATTATATACATGTATACTTGCCAAATGCAAGCACTTTAACAGATCTTTCCTAAGACAGCCATAGATAGATTTTACTTCTGGACAAAGCAAAAACACCCCAGTCTTTGTTTGGCAAGTTACTTTGCCAGGGGATAGAAAACTGGGGGATAAAATATTCATGTTTAAAATCATACATTCAGATCTATCCAAATCCCAGAAATCAGAAATATTAATTACTAAAAAAAGAATGTTCTAAAGATTTTTGTGCATTAAGCAGCTTATGAAACATTGTGAGTAATTTCTAATTCTCCCCTAACCAGTTTGCTTACCTCGGTTGGGTTTATTTGGGGATTTTTGCTAATGGAATTTCCACAGCAGAGAGCAGACACCATTAATTGCCACTAATTTAGGTTCACAGAAATATCACCCACACTGCACATCTTGTGTTATTTGGGAGTATTAAGATTGCATTAAAAAGACAAAGTTATATTTCTGGAACAAGAACTTAGGTATACAAATAAGTGGATGGATTTTCAAGTATTCACCACATTTGGTGTTGAGCTGTTTTTAATGTCAAGTATATACTTAAGGATCTGGTGGGAGTGGAATAGTACTGAAAAATCTGGTCCCAGTTATGGGTGCTGAGAACATAAAAATCCTGCCCTGGTAAAGACAAAGCCTTGAATGTCATTGATCTTTTTCTTTCCCATTGAGCTCTAATCCTGCATCAGCAGAACAAAGGGTTAGTACTGCATGGTTGGGAAGTTAAATTTTCCTCCACACCTGCAGGTCATTCCTCCTGGGCTCCCTCCATTGATAGCCAGAAAGTTATTTGCTTGAAAAACTAATCATGTGGTGCAGCTGAGCTCCTTCATTTCCAGAAGAAAGGCTTCTGAAGCTGGGCCCTGTTTCACAAAGAATTCATGAGAGAGATGGGTTGAATCAGCAGGATCTGCCTGCAGACTCACGGCCATGATTTTGTTACTGTTTGTTTAATCTAATTAAAAACACAGAATTGTTTAGGTTGCAAAAGACCTCTAAGACCATTGAGTCCAACCATTAAGCCAGGACTGCCACATCCACCACTCAACCATGTCCCCAAGTGCCACATCTATATATATTTTAAATATCACCAGGGATGGTGACACCACCACTTCCCTGGGCAGCCTCTACCAGAGTTTGACAACCCTTTCCATAAAGAAATTTTTTTCTAATCCAACCTAAACCTCCCCTGGTGCAATTTGAGGCCATATCCTCTTGTCCTGTCACTTGTTACTCGGGAAAAGAGACTGACATCCACCTGACTACAACCTCCTTTCAGGAGATGCAACTTAGGTAAAATTTTCATACTTCCAACAAAATTATAACACACTGTAATTTAAAAGCCTCAGATGAAAAGTGTCATATAAATGCAAAGTGCTAAGAACATGGTAGGAGATTTGCATTTAAGAGAGAAAAAATAGACTGCTCCAAGAAGCATTTCTAGGAAGAAGTAAGGTAACAATTTCTTAAAAGCTACCATTTAAGGCAGCATGAACTTAAGGAAGCTCCTTTGGTCATGGCCAGGAAGGACAAATTTATTAAACAGGACAGTCAGACAGGAAGTGCAGTAGATAGTGCCGACATCTCTGAGTCAAAGGCACTTGAAACACTAAATTTCTTTCTAGTCCATCTACCCACAGGTGACTTTTTCCACAATAAAATGAATGGAGGCTGGGGCAGATGAAAAAGGAAGGCACAGAAACTGTCAGCCCTTTGGAAAACAGTGAATCCCTTCTTACTCAAACAAGTAGTAGAGAAAGAACCCTATGACTTATAACCCAATTCCTCACTTTGATTAATAAAACATGGGGAGAAACAGGAATTGCAGAGAATTCCATAAAGCAATAAACAGCAATTTAGTGGTGATAGTATAACAGCTATTACCCCACCCCCAGCATAGACTCAGATTTCAGTCAAACCAGCCCTGTTTCAAGTCCACTGTTCCCTGTAGTCCATTAAACCTTTCTGTGCATTGGGTGAGTCCCAGTTGTTTGGATTTTCACATTAGATTATATACTGCAATAACTGCAGTCTGTGCTGTTTCACATTCAGTCAGTCTTATTTTTGGTGCAAAATCCACACCACAGAAGCTACAGCAATGCATCCCCAGTTCCTGTTGAAGCCCTGGCCCTGACCATGTCTTTGCAACATGGGTTGTTAACACTTTTTCAACTTTATTCAATGCTGCTAGAAAAGCAGCATATATGGTTTATACAGCATATACATTTATGGTTAAGGACTACTGTCTCAAAATAGATATTTATGGCTCAGAATATATAGGAAAAATAATCAGACCCTGTACTCAACTACCAGAGTAATTTCTAGAACTACTTCCATAGCTAGAAAGGGCAAAAACAGTCTTCAAAAGGTGAGAAAAAACATCTCCTTCCTTGTAGGCTTTGGAGTGGTGCCTACAACACAAAAACAAAACAGCTCCAAAGAGCAAGTGAAGACCCAGTTCTTAAGGTTCAGCTCCATTCATCTCTCTTAGGACCTCATTGCAGCAAAGCCATTCTCTGCTGTCACAGATCCCAAGCAATTCAAGCGTGTGGAGGGAGAAGTGGAAGTGGTGATCCCCCACCTCCCCAGCGCTGGACTGGTGCCCAGCCTCCTACATGTGCAGTCTCGGAAAGAACCTTCTGCCCCTGCAGCCGCTGCAACTGTTTGCACACCCAGATTCAGCTTCATTTCCCTCACAGCAGGGAGGCAGCCTCATAAGAAATTCATCTTTTCTAGAAACCACAAACCTAATCCTAGCTGTTAGTGAAATAATCTCTCTCCCACCCCATTTGACTCATCTCAACAGAGCTACCACGAACATATTTATTCCAAAGATGTTTTTTTCAGCTCTTTGGCGGTGTGAAGAATTAATCCTTCATGTATGTGATACCAATGGGGTTATGAAACACATACCTTTTGCCTTCTTTTTCTTTTGGAACATATTAGCTATAGAAAGTATTCATGGAGCAGAAGAGAGACTATTTTTACCTCTTTCATTTCCTACTGAATGAGCTAACCAATTGACATACGGCTGTATTGGAGAATAAATTAGCAGATGGAATTACTATCTCTTAAAGAAAAAGCAACTGGAGAACCAACACCTTACAAAGATAAATTTCTTTATTTAAAACGTCAGAAAATACTTAACTAAAAAAAAGGCTATCCAAGCTTTACTGCACTCACTGCTTACTAGTAAAACTAAATTGGATCAGCTGAGACTCATTTCAAATGACAGCAATTATCAAAAATGATACCAGGTGTGGCCTACAATTCACTGAAGAACAACGTTATGAATTTTCTGGTGCAAGGCATCTCAACAGCAAGACAACATTGACTTTTTACACTTATTGCAAACAGAGTGTCTTAAAAATACACTGATATAAGGTATTTATTAATTATAAATGGAAACTTCACCTTTAAGTTGGTAACTCGGTCCCTCTGAGCCCAAACACGCACTGAGCTGCAGCTCCAGCTTTAACCCAGCCCTCATCCCAGGTCTCCAGGCTGGGCACACCTCCATGGGAAACCCACCTCTGATGGCCCCTGTCCCTCATCCCAATAGAGAAGAATGGATCATATTGGTGGTTGAGCTCTCTTGTTAAGCAGAATTCAACAGACTTCCAGCTCTGAAGCCCTTCAGTTCCAAACCCCTAATCCTAACCTGTTATCCCAGAGTGGGTAATCTTAAAAAATTGGTTTGATATAAAAGTGAACCCTTCTCAGTAATCAGTTAGTCATAAAATAGTCCCTGGAATCAGCTACTGAAGAATGACAAGATAAAAGAGGAATTCTTCCTCATAGAGATAATTATGGAAATCTCAGCTAAAGCTAAGGGTGCCTTAGTTAACTAAAGACTGTAAGAACAACTTTTAAAATCATGTAATTTAAGAAATGTTACTTCTGATCTGTTTTCACCAAAAATCCCTTGTTTTTCCACATTTGTCTTGGACCAATAGGTATCTACCAGGATTCTCTAAAAGGGTTATTTCTGGAAATAGCAACTAGTCCAAAAGACTTTTTCCTGAAAGGAATGGAACAGACAATATCCAGAGACTTAACTCTGCCATTACCTATTGGTAATATGTGAATCAATAGATGAATCTACTGCACATGCCTCACTTCCAGCATTGCCTGCCAATAGGTAACTTGATCATAGAACAAAATTTTCTTTGGACAGCATAAATGGATTGAGGTAATACCCTTTATAAAACAAATAAACCTTTTTTTCAAGAATCTGGAAGTCTGCATCATCTCCCAAGTCCCCAGACCTTTCCTGTATAACAAAACCAGTTTGCCATACTGCTTATATATCTCGTTTACTTTTTATATGAGCAGCTATTAGTGTTTTGTAAAAATAATTAAAATAATCTAGATTATATCTAAATGCAATGGAAAGATGTGTGCCAAGTCTTTACCTTTTTCCTTCTTCTCTCCACATATTCAAGTTTCTTGCTTCAATTATCTTAACAGTTATAATCATTCAAACATTCAAGTAATAAAGGTCTTGTGTATGGGGAAAATTTTCTCTGTATTTGGAAGTATGACAACCTCATCAATCAGAAAGTGAAGATAATAAACATCTTTGAAGAGTGTTTTAGAAGTTAGTAGAATATTTACAAATACAAATTTGAACTCCTGATCTTAAGGCTCTTATGTTACTCTAATTACACTGTAATTGGAGCTCCCTGTGTATACAAATATGTTTGGGGTGCATATAAATAAAATTACTTAGATTAAAATTGCTTCTGCATTCTTCCTGTTGAGGAAAAACTTCTTAAAATACAAGGTATATTATATGGATCGGTAGTTAAGAATACTCAGATGCAATAGTTAAATGTTGCCCAAAAATAAATTTTCCGTGTGTTCCTTACAGTGCCTCAACCAAACTCCTAGTAATAATTTAACATATATTTCCATGTCTTCATTTTTTTCTTTAATGCAGCCCAACCAGTGTTCAAACACACACATCTTCAAAGGCTGTCCCACTCTTACAGCTAAATACTCAAACAGCACTCAGGCAGGTTTGGCAGGGTAGTCACTGCACAGTGGGCCCAGTAGTTGAATTCAGATGTCTTCACTGGGAGAAAAATCGCTGAAAACCAAATTCAAATTATGTAAGTCTAAGAGGCACACAAGGTTTACCAAACTAGATTCCCTGTACCTATTGGTACAGGAGAACTGAGGTATCCAGGGCTCCAGCCGGGTCCCTCGGCCTTTCACAGACATGCAGAAAGATATAGGAGAGAAACAGGAACAGGCAAGCTTTGTGCTGAGCCTGAAGCACCCAGAAGTAGAGAATCACAGTAAATAAGGACAGAAAGAACTTCAAACAGGTATTTAGTTCAGAGCACTAAACCTTACTCCCAGAGCACCCTCAATTATACTCTTGTTATTTCTGGCAGATGTTTATTTAAAGATGTCCAAAATGAAGGTTCAGCACCTCCCTGCACATTAGCATTTTTTTTAATCTTAACCATTTCAGATGTCTTAAAAAAACAACATTAAGCCAGAAGTTATTTGACACAAGCTAAGCTCATTATTTCCCTTCCTGTGCCTCACAGATGTGGAGGATAGATTGTTCTATTATTCTTTTCACAGCTTTTGCATACTTGCATGTTACATCTCCTATCAGTCTTCTTTAAATAGAGAATCCTATTGCATTCAGTCATTCCTCCTAGATTTGCAACACCTTCTGTAATCTCCTTGCTTTCCTCTGGATTTTTTCCAACTTGTTCACACCTATGCAACTCTCCAGACAGGGCTATATGCATGACAACAAGGGAGAAAGAACAAGTAATTTCTTATGCAATATAATTTTACACAAGATAAGCATATTCCTGACTCTTCTTCAGTTTTTGAACTACTACAACCCTAAGCTATGGTTACAGTATTATCTAGTTGACTGTACCCATCCATTATTTGCACTCTATTTTGCAGGAGTCTGCTATAAGGGCACTTTGTCTGGGAGAGGAAAATGTCGACATTTTTGCAGCCTGCAAACTAATTTTGAATTCTAACATTCTGTTCTCACCTCCTTGCAGCCTCTCACCACTGTACATCCAAAACACATACTAATTTTTTCATCTGTACTCACTGATAACGTTATTGAGCCATACTGGATCCATGACTGGCATTTGCAGAGCCCCAACTGCCATTTTGAGAGGAACTATTGGTGATTACTTTTCAAGCACCCTTTTCCAGCTGATTTTGCACTCACCTTAGAGCTCCCTCATGTGACTTCTGCAGCAAAGACAACTTGCAAAGAAAGACATCTTTGATGCAGCTGTGTGATAGTTCTCACACAACTGTTAGAAAGTGTTTGGAAAGAGAAACAAACATCTCTTTCTAGTCAAATTGTTTCTGTCCTCTGCTTCCTGTTTCCTAGAGTAACCTGTCTACTCCCATGAAGTTATTGCTTACTAGAGTTAGGGGCACTTTTTCCTACTCAAAATAAGATGTGATTTATTGTCTCATTTTTAGTTATGCAACATATTTCCTCTGCTTGTTGGCTGAGGCTTTAGCATAAAAATAATAACAGATAAACAAAAAATGGGGACAATAATGAAACATTTCGAAAATGGGTCTTCCTTTTGCGAATTGACTTGTGTGCTTCTCCCACTCCAGCCTGTGGAGCCTGGATGTACATTTGTGGGCCAGACTTCACAGAGTCAGTGGCACACACACTTGTGGAGTTTTATGCAGTCTGTGAGGTTTTGAGGGCCAACATGAAACTGAAGTTCCCAACTGAACACACTGTTTTTCGTGATACCAAGAAGCCCTAAAAAAATTCAAATTAAAATACTGAAAGCATTCACTCGAGCAATTGCAATGCTTATATGACAAAAGACACTCCCATCTCCTTCTGTCTTCTCTTTTTCTTTCTATTATGGGAATTCTTAAAAAAATAAGCAGCATAGAAATTCAGGTCTGCCTACTCTACCTTTCCTTGGAAATTAGAATACAAGTGGCAAACCAGTGGATTTGAGACATCTGAGAGATTGCACATGTAAAAGGCCTATTAACTGAGTTGGGAATTCTTTCCTGCCAAAATTGAGTCTGCCTCTATATTTGTACTTGCTTAGCAAAACACCACTGCAGTTGCCAAGTTCTGGCCTACTTCATGTGTGAGGTATTATTTAAATTCTTTAATAGCTGATTTTGGTTACAGGCTCATGCTTATTAAAACATGATGCAGGGAAGGGAGGTCATGGAACTACTCAAAGCTTGCTGAGTATGTCAGGGTTTTGGGGTGGCAAATCTGTGCCAGCTGAGGCTCATGGATTCAGCCAGGTGCTTTCTCAGTGAAGATGCAGCTCCAGAGAGTTCCGGGCAACTCTGTCAGTCCAGCACTTGCAATAAAACTGGGGCCAGGATGGACCTCTCTCCTTGTGCCTTCCTGGTTTTTCAGTGCCCAGGACAGAAGCAGCTGCTTGATGAACAGGGGCTCCCAGGGGCAGGGGCAGGAACATCTGATCTCACCAAGCACATACATGCAGCCTGAACTGCAACGACAGATCACCACAATATATACCAAATGCATGTGTTCAATAAGGTGTATGCACCAAACAGCCTTGCAGGGTCGTAACTATACTGGAGTGTTCTAATGATAGCAGAAATACAAATGCATTTCGCTAGGAGAGCCTGGAGAAGTGCTCTTTGTTAGGAATCCACACCTACTCCCACTTTCATTTAAAGCTCACAAAATCTCCCAGAACCTCAGTGATCCAAAAATGCCTGCAACAAAACCATGAAAGTGCTTCAAAGTCATGATATTTCCAAGACAAAAACAATTATTCCTTGAACTTAAGATTAAAAAAGAAGAAGAAGAAGAAGAAAACAGACATAAACCCTTTCCCTCCCTCTCTTTGCAGGTCCCCTTTAAAAAGAGTGCGCCCTCCCCCTACAAAAAGAAAGGGGGAAAAAGTCGTTTAAACAAACAACAGATGCTGCCTAAACTAGCTGCATGGTAAGTGCATACTAAAGACATATGCTGTCTTCTACCTAGCCATATGTCCTTCCCACACACATACTTTAGTTGCAGCTTTGGTGCAGTTTTAGACAAACAGAACAAGGGAGCA
The DNA here is from genome assembly GCA_013396695.1 of Sakesphorus luctuosus. Lineage (NCBI taxonomy): Eukaryota > Metazoa > Chordata > Aves > Passeriformes > Thamnophilidae > Sakesphorus > Sakesphorus luctuosus. Next base: position 1,626,564 of record VWZD01001014.1, on the reverse strand, counting down.
AGGAGAGGTTGTACTCTAATAAGTTCTCAGAAAATCCCCTAAGATTTGTTTAATCGATGACAGACTCTAAAAAGTAAACAGTACAAATAAAATGCTCCAGGAAACAGAAATTAACCATAACAATTAAAGAGATTTGTAAGTATAGACTGCATTTCTAAAGAGGCAAACTTTCTGCAAAATTTTTTGCTTGTAAATTTGTCAGAGTATAGCACTGGATTATAAAATTATCTTCAAGACCATTGAAGGAATTTATCACAAAAGTCTCTCCTTTTAATTTGTAGTAACTTGGTATGTTTGCCCTATTAAACCAACTCTTAGCTTTCCCTTAGAAAGTATTGAATTCTACTTTGTTTCCCCTGGATTCCAAATGTAATGCTCCTTCCCAGATGATAAAGTCATATGCTGTCAAACATATAGCTTAACTGTACCAGAACTATTAAAGCTGGAAAACAGGGCTTGGAAAATATCAGCAGTTACACTTTGGCATAGAAAGCTGTTGCTTCCAAGCATATGCTTGGAGGATTAAGAAAAGATCAAGAAGTAAAAGATCACAGATCTGGCCAGCTGTTAGCAGCTAACTCCAAAATGTGGCTTTGCCCATCCTTTACTCTGACTTCAGTGGAGTAGCTACAGCAAACCTGTAAGCCAAAACTGACTGGGGCCTGATAGATAGAAGTATTTCCCTCTTTGCACAGCTGAATTAAACTAGTTAACCTGAAAATTATTTTTAAACATCATCCAAACAAAATTGCATTTTCCCTACTATTAGTTAACATCTTGAGTAACTGAATAATGTTTTCCTCCATCATCCTCTAGTTACCACTTAGTCAAATCCACAATTCACACCCTGGCATTGGGTTGTTTGTGCTAGGTCCAGAACACACTTAGAAATTTTGTGACAACATCCTGGTATTGCTTCTGTGGTGTAACATGGTTGTACCTCCAGGCTGGGGCATTGCTCTAGGAAAGTCCTCTCCAGCTCATAGTATTTTTTATAGAAAGGATGTAACAACGTAGTCAGTCAGCAAGGTCAATAGCAAGCTGTTATATCTACACTTCACAGATTAAATTTTGTCAGTTATTTCCTTTATTGTCTCTCCCTCATCATCCCCTCAGCCCAGTACCAACTACCACTAGGAGATACATAGCCTTCAAAATACAAAACCAGGTATGGAACATTTATATTGCTATTTTGTTAAGTTAAAAAGAAGTAAATAAATTGCACTTTTGTAAGTACACAAATAATTCAGAATATTTGGATTTCCTTTACATCTTTGTATACAATGCCTTTAATCTGCCTTTGTCTCATTCCGTAGAAAATGTCTGCACTTTTCTGTTCATTGAATTGACTGGCTCAGATTTCCTCCCTGCTTGAACGGAGCAGTAACAGGGCAGTCACGCAGCCAGCACACAGCTCTGCTTCCAGAGATGAGCCCTACACTTGTTCTAACCAATTAAATTCTAAACTCTTTACCTAAAAGAAATCACACTGCTATGATATCATGCCTAATTATAAAAGCACATGAGCCAGGTAGCTACTGTGGACAAATGGGTCGTAGACTACAGGATTTTAGTGCATCTTCATCAGTGCCTCCACCAAGGCCTGGAGGGTTAGACTCTTGCCCCAAAGGAAACTGTTAAGGGAGAAATGTCTTCTCAAAATCTATTACAACCCCCACCCGTCCCCTCCCGCCCGTATTATATTTTCTCCTACAAAATATAACTTAAGTCATGCATGACAGTAATTTCTTAAAGGTCTAAAGGACAGTGTTTTAAGAGAATTTGAACAGAAATTCATTACAGTTTTATCGTCATACAACTAATACAGTCATGCTAATCCCAGGCTAATGAAATGTTCGTTCCCACAACAGTCAGGCTCTCAGTGGACACAAGTAGATGAGATAGTTCTGTTTCACCTTTGGTTTGTAAGCACTTGAATTCTTTGAAATTCAGTACCTTATCTCTAGTAAAACAATGGGTTCTAAAAGAACAAAGGTTGCATCTTGCATTTCTGTGTATGAACTGCATCTCATAAACCACCCACTTTGCCTACCCCGTCCTCTTCATGCGTTCAGCTGCAGCCTGTCAGCACCCAGCTTTCTGTAAGTTCCCATGTTTGTCAGCATGAATTTAGAAGGTTCCTCTGTCTGCACCGCTGCTGGCACTCTGAGAAGGAAAATTCTCTGATGTGACACAGCAATAATTGGTGACCTGTACAGTCACCTTGTTTACTTCAAAGGAACCAGTGATTTCTTAGCCAAAGGCACCTTTCGAATCAGTTCAAAAGCCATGTGAAGCTCACCCACAAAACTGTAGAGGTAGAGAATGACCATTCTTCAGCAGCTAGATCAGGAATGCATGTCAGTAAATTAGCCATGTACTATCCTTTCAAGTGGGGATACTTTATGGCACCCCTGATGTCAGGAGCACTGAGGTTTGCAAGTGAATGAGTATAAAGTTTACACTGGGGGTAATTTGGTGTTTACTTTGAGATAGCAAGTTAGCCTAGGGAAACAAAAGTTGCCATAATACATAAGTAGAATGTGAGACAGGCAAAAAAAAAAGCTTGGTTAGGTGAATTTTCACAAACTCAAATCTTCATTCAAGGTTTATAGTGTCTCACTAGATAGTTCCATGCCCCACCTCCCCTCTGTGTTCCAGTTGTTAACATTCCAGTGGGCCATGCTAATTGGGAGTCATCATTACCTTTGTGTCTAACAACAGGAACAAAATGTTAACAAAAAACTTGATGCCTTATATCCTTCCACTCTATACTTCTGCACTGGCTGCACAGAGAGACAAGAGAGATATTATTTTTCAGTTGAAATGTGTATGTAATGATTGTCTGTCACTACATTGTGAAAACCAGCAGTCCCTCCTGTAAAACACTTCAGGACAGGAGCCTTGACTTGCAGACTTCAGAATGAAGTGCTCAGATGTGAGCTGACAAGGTGGTATATTCATAATCATCCAAAGAAAAGTTCTACTTACTACTGAGATTTCTGATTTTGACTTACTCTAAGCAGGATCTGAGTAAACTTTCTTATTCAGTGATTAGTGAGCAAATAAAGAAGAAGTCATCTGTGGCCCTTAAAATGTTTGCATAAATGCTCACATGGAATAGAAAAGGAAAAGCAGTATGATTAAAAAATAAAAGAAATATAGCTATAAGCTGCTCAGGAGCCTTGATTCTACAATTGGTAATTTCATACTCTCTATTGACTACAGAGTTTGAAAAAAGAATCAAAAAAAACCCCAACAAACAAACCATGGATTAAAGCAACCAGAAACCAGATGGTTCTAAAGATGAAAGTAGAACTAACAACTCAGGATCAGTTTTACTATGTCCATTAAAGATCTTCTGAAGGTGAATAAGAGGAGGAAAGCAAGCTGGCCAAAATGTAGGACATCATATTAACGTCATCCAAAACAGTAACATTACTGTTGGGAAGCATAATTCTGGACATGCTAATGCTTGCAGTTTTTATGTATTTGTTGCTTTTGAAAGTCTCAGAACATAAGCCTCAACCCCCGAACAGATGCTAAGGTCCTGAGAGCAATTCTGATATTCATGTCACTTGCCGTCATTCTAGAATAATATGCCTTTTTGGTGATGAGATGGGAAGTCACTGGACTCTCAAGAAAGACCTGTAGCCTTCAACAGAGTCACAGATAAGGCATTCTATCCCTATTTTCAACAGTGTTCAGGATATTGACCCTTTTTTTTAAACTTCTTCAAATGAGACCTCATGGTCTCACTTTCAGGAACTAAATCCCCAGAGGAGTCATAGTGAGGACATAAAATTCAGCTTAATTTCCAGATTTGGGCCAGATTCCAAGCAAATGAAAATAAGATCAGAGCACCATAGGGGAAACCTCTTTGCTGCTCATGCTTTGGTTGACTTGCATCTGGTCCTTGTAACTTAGAAGATACTTAATAATCTGTGACCTCGCACAAATACCAAAGATTTTTATTTAAGTACCTCCTTTAAAAGCACTTTATAAATAGCTGGCTTTGTACACCGCTTCCATGAGGAAGTTTCCACAAGGAAGGTTTCCACTCGTTAGCGTGTCTGAGCAACATCACCTCCCTCAGTGCCACTGATGGCCACAGCACACACTGAGGTGTGGATGGAAGCAAGTCATGCTGCAATGGAGCTTCCTTTGAGACATTTCACTCTTCACCAGGAAAACAGATGCTTCTGTTTCTATACTTATGTTAAAAAGTTCTTTCAAGTTTTGTCTTCAGTGATGAAGTTAAAAAACAAAGAGAAATGTTTCTTCCTGTTTTTAAAAATAACACAAAAAGCTGAAATCTCTTTTGAAGAGAGTAGTCCAGGAATCAGAGAACTAGGGAACAAAGAGTCTAAGTTTCCATCCGAAGTAACCAAAGGAAATTTCTGCTTCCTAGAGTAGCACATCAAACATTTTGTAGGGTCATTCCAGCCATCCTGGAAGCCCTTCACTCTCAACAATGATTCTGAAATGAATAATATGAATACCAATACAAATACATAATTCCTTCCTGTTGATGGCAAAAGATGGACTTTATCAGTTCAGCCCACTCAACTCTTCTGTAAAAAAATACCACATTCTTGCATTTGTTCTTATATTTGTTCTGCATAACGGAGAATGACGCAGCAGAACAACTGAGGGAGATTACAGCTTCTTTAAGAATTACAGTACATAATATGGGAGTCCAGACAGATCCTCTAGAAACATAAAATTACTTTTCTAGAGCATTTTATTTGCTCTTTATTCAGCAAGTTGTTACCAATGGCCTAAGAATTCTTTTCCTCTCTCCCTGTTGTATATATATAATACACATGAGAAAAAAAAATGTATATGCAAACACAGACAGGGAGTCTGAATAAATGTATGTGATCTGGGCAGCATTTAGCTATCCAACAATTCCTTATATTTTTCAGAAAATATCTACCAGGGAGGACAAGTGCAAAGGACAGGCTCTAGAACGTCACCTTGTTTTAATACACACAATCAAAATCAAATCCCAAAAGAAGAAACAGTTTTAAGATGAATGGTTAAGATGAAAGTTTTTTTCCACAGAATGTATTCAGGACAATATTTGGAGAACCAAACAAAGTTATGGAGAAATCAAATGAAAAATTTGATGGCACCCTCTCCAGATATTTTTGGTGCACTTAAGCATCAGAAGAAAGATCTATGAAAGGCAACAGATCTGACAATTTTTTTTCTTATTTTAAAAATCAAACCGATTTTAATTGTTGTTCAAAACTTTTCAACAAAGAAAAAACCCCTGTTGTTATTTTGTCTCAAATGCCTGGGGTTTTCAAAACAGGAAAGATTTTGCTGTCTTCAGACAAGGCTTTACTGTAGGAGTGTCATTAACTGTAGACTTTTCTCGGGTTTAATTTCAATTCAGTTACTTTAATTGACAAATTTAATCACAAACAACTTTGCACACATGTGATTGAATCATATATACAATAGAGTAAATATGCAGGATGCATTCCAAATGTGTTGGCTCTGGTCCAAAAGCCAATGACTGAAGCAAATTTGGATTACTCACATGCTTTAAATTAAGCACTTGCTTAAGTGTCTGGAGAATTGAAGCCATAATTTTTTACATTTCTCTTCACAAACGTTTTATAGTATTGTTCTGAGATATTTAAAAATAAAGAAAATATGAAGAACAATGATATTAATACAATTACACAGGAATAAGATACCAAGAACAACAAAAAATGTGACCTCTATCACTTGAACTCTTTCTACTGCAGAAATCTTCAGAATGTAGAAATCTTGACTGATAAGTTTGTATTTAATCATGGATTAAGGAAATTTATTTTTCAGGATCTTATTATAGAGCCAGGAAACACAAAGAATCCTGTATTCTAGCTCTCTAACAGAACCTTACAATGATATGTTTTAAACCAAGCTGAATAAAATAGTATTATTTGCCAAAGAAATACAGTTCTGCTTTCTTTCTGTCCTTTTACTTTCCCCTTGTGCTTGAGTTCTATTTGGTATATGCTCAGATATACAACACAGCAATATACTTGATAGTAAAGATCCTAATTAAATAAAAACAAAGAGTAAGCAAATATTACCTTAAAAAGTCAGAGCCAAACCCAAAGCTTGAATAATATTAGATGTGGAAAAAACTACTGGATGACTTTTAATTCCATAGCAATGATACAATTCCCCAGCAACATTATAGCAGACAAACATTTACTAGTAAAAGTGGGCAACAACTGTTAAGATGTGATGATCACAAAAATGTATTTCTTTACACATGCCAAATACATAAAAAAGAGAATCAACCCTGATATCTTCCTCTGTTTGCAACTATAGCCAACTCTGGTTTTTCTTCTGATAGCTCTGTGTGCTTTTTTGGAATGTAAAAATCAAGAAAAGTTACCATTCTAATTGTAGAATTTGAGTTGATCTGATTTACTTTATTTTCAAGGAGTTTGAGAGCTTGAGTGCTGATGTGTCTTCAAACGTAGATTAAAAAGTCTGAAGCAATTAACTGACACAGTCGCTTTTTAAAGAAATGAATAGTTGTTCCCATTCTAAAACAATTATTTAGATAGTTCTCCTTCATCTTTGATTTCTCTACATGTGGAATTTAACCTCTTTTGCACATAATGCAGAACAGCAGGACTAACTGATATAATGTATAGGAAATGACTTGTGGAGCTAAAGCAAACAGTTGATGTGCTTACAAGATAAGCGTCAGCTTGCGGAAATAGCAAATAACAATGACACAATCCCCTCCTCTCCGAGTATGTGCACAGTGCAAAGACCTGCTGCTAATTTGCACTCAGCAAGGGGGGATGCCATTGGCCTTTTGTTACACAGAGAAGCTGCTGATGTCATTTGGCTTTGTACTGGAGAGTCTGTTGCCTACTGGCCTATGAGAAGATTTTTCCCAGCTAAAAGTAGCACTCTGCTGAACAGAATTAAATAATTCCATATGAGTCCTTCCTCCAGGCTGCTATTTTGCTCATATGTATTGGAATCTATGGTTGAGGGAAGTATTCTATGGAGCAACATATCATTGGCATCAACATGGGGTTTACACTCTTTGAACTAATTCTCTGGTTCCTTTACTAGTAAATGCCCTTATTAGGTGTGGAAAAAGATGACTTAGGTTTTATTTTTTAAGGCAGTCCCAGGAATCTTGATAGTCCAATTTGGTTTATACACTGAGATCAGATCAAAATATGCTTTGCGTCAAAATGTAAGAATATCATTTCCAACAGAACAACAAAATTAAGCATAGATAAAAAATGTTTTCTTAACTTTTACTTCTCTTTTCATTCAAAACCAATTTATTTTAACACTTCCTGACAGGCAGCAAAGTGCAGATTTTGTAACAAATTCAAGGACAGAAGAGAAAGGCAAAGCTTTTTCCGTGTTAGGATTTGTTCTTTTTTAAAGGAGATCAGCATAAGCTTTACTCATACTTGCTTTTTCTATTTCCAGAATTTCCAGTTCAGCTTTCATGGAGGTTGTCAGAGGGTCCCCGTCTCCAGAGAACAACAATGAAACACAGTAATTGGATGTGGCACTGCAACTCTGTGAGTTTATCCCGATTGGCACTGCTGGCTACTGTTTCCCCTCATTAATTCCATCACACTGGCTGGTGGCCACTGATTTGACATGCCCTGTCTGAGCAGAAATTCTTCCCTCAGTGGCCAGTCCCTCATTTCTTACACACTTGGGCAGTTCTGCTGCAATCAGCAGGATTGCTCATATGCATCAGGGCTGGAAGGATCCGCCTGAGGCTCCTTTAATAAGCCAACACGAAATAGGGGAGAATGTGGTAACTGAGCTCATGTCATTAGTTTGCATTATCAGCTCTGTATGGAGCAACAGCATGTGTGGAACTCCCTGCAGCCAGTAAATAGCATATAACCAAAAATGATCACAAAAAAAAGAGTTGCCACAGAAAAGATGACAAGCACATGGCCAAGAGAAGGAAAGGATTGCCTAAAAAGTACAGCACAATCCATGACAATTCCTACTGTGCTGATGATTACTGAATAGAAAAAATACTTTAAAAATTACCATCAGAAGTTTTATTGGAAGAGATCGACTTAGATGGCAGAGTTGAAGAAATGTAGCACAGCAGAAAACAGGACAAAACAATACAGGACTATCAGATTATAAACACTGCTAACATCCATTTGCCCCATGACTCCTGGAACAGTGGTAGTTCACATAGAGCCATACAAAAAAACCCAGAAGTAAGACTGCCTGAGCACGTCACCCTAAATATCATCCTTTGAGAAAAAACACCTCTCCAGGGCAGCACTATTTAGACCAGTCCCTGAAGACCAACAGCCAATCAGCCTTCAGGGTGCAGTGTATTTGAATTAAAGTTTCACCTTACATCCTTAGCAGTTATGATTCAGAAAACTGATATCAAGCATTAAAATATTAATCATAATTTATATAGATACACATATAAATGGGGATGTATTAAATGTTAAGGAAAATGAGCAAATTTAGAATGCTATTACATGCATATGGATATTCTATGATAAAAGAAAATGATAAATTCTCTTTGAAAATAATTCTGAACATTTAACTTACCATCTTAAAAAACAGACAGAGACTTTGCCTGGACATTCAAATGATAACTATTTTCCATGATTAAGTCTGTTAAGCCATCAATATCAAATCAAATAATAAATATGTATGGTTAATTCACAGATTCTCCTGGTTCTTTAACTGAACAATAAATTCATCTTTACTTTAAAACATAAATACAGTTTTGTGTGCATTTTGAGAGGAAACTGGATTTCAGTGATGGGTGAAGCAGTGATCCCTGTGTGAACTATAAAGCACCTGAAATGCAATGAGCTGCAAAAGGGTTACAGTTACTTGAAAACAGAAACTTAAGGAGGGAGCTTTTCTGATCCCATAATCTCCTTGGGTCTGTTGTTAGCACTTTCCTCTGGTTTTGAACCTGTAGGAAATACTGTATATATAAAACAGATAATGTTCCTTTTCTTCTCTGTATTTTATTTTTCTTTAAAACTGTCACCTTAAAAGCACATAAACACACAAATATTAGCAGATTTCTGTCCCACTGAGGTTTTCAGTCATCTCAGAATAAGCCCTACAATGGGAACCACAAGTCCAAGGTTATTCACAGAAATCTGCTTCTGCTGGTATCCTCCTGCCTGCCCTTGGAGGGAATCCACTCCTTTGGACAACCCAGGTTCTAGGAATCTGCCAATTATTGAGGCTGCAAAGGTTCTTCAGGGCTGAAGAAAAATCTGCAAGCCATTTTCCTAACCTGGAGAGCCAGGTCAGTAAGACAATAAAAGAAAAAATGAAAGAAACTAACATAAATAGCTCTTGACATTCAGTGCCATAAAAGTAAAATACTTTAAAACTTGGCATCCTATAGAAGTTAGTTAATTATGGTGGCGCCATTCACGACGATATAATTAACTGTATGTCTGCATTTCTATTATAAACTCCTATTTTCAGAGGTTTATGATAGGGTTTTAAGAATTTGCTCTGGCCAGAGACTTGGCATGTCAAATCTTACCCTGGAAGCAACTCTTTTTCCCTCCAAAACTGAAGAAGACAGACCTGCTGGTGTATTGTTTGGGCAGGGAGAGGGTGCGGTGAGCTGTTTGGTTGGGGTTTTTTTTAAAGATTACAATAAGGTAATAAAAATAAGCACACAGAAATAGTGTCCTTTATGCACTCAAGGACTTTGGAGTTCTAAAAACAGATTTTGTCCCATGTTATGTGATTTAGTGATAAAAGTCCCACCCCCCTCCTCATGACTGGAAATGCTACTGTGCTGCACATCCTCTAGGCCAGGGACATGTCTGAAAATTACACACAAGGACTGCTATTAGAACAATTCCTGCACTTAAGCACCCTGACATCTTCTTATTCCTAAATGGCATGTGTTTTTTCCCACTCTTTTCTCCTGAAAACTGTATGGCCACCAAAACTGATCTTACATGAATGGAATTGAGTTCCTTTGTTACATTTTGCAAACCTAGTAGTGTTTCCTTCTGGAAAGTGAAGAAATACCCTGCAATATGTAAAAAACACAAGTTTCCTGTAAGTGGGCAGGCAAAACCAACACACACATGGTGCTTAGGACTGTTTGCAGACAGGTCAGTGGTTACCAGGACAGTCTGTCCCTGGGCAGCCCCATGAACTGCTCTGCACTGCATTGGTTCCCTGTGCGACTTTAGGATGCTTGTTTGGTGACTCCTCCAATGTACATATTATCTCCCTGAGATAAGCACCCTGAAGCTGAGTTGTTATGGAACAAAAGTCTACAGAGATACACAGAAATTTGGTGTTTACTCCAAGATGAATAATCAGAGCTTTTACATATTTAAAAGAAACATGACCGTGAGATTTACAAAGTAGAGTTACAGCCAAAGAATAAAATACTCTAAACATCTGCTCCACAGCCTTTATTCAAAATAACCTTTTCTTCTTGTTTTACATCTATTTGAAATTTTAGTTGGTTTTGTTTACTGGTATACACTTTTAACAGAATTCCTCATACCAAAAATTGGCCTCTTCACTAAAATCCTGATTACCAACACAGAACTGGAAACTTCCATATGATCTAGAGAAAGTAGTTTCCTTTCCCTGTTTCCACTTTGGAATATTCCATTCTTACTACTCTGCTGCTTTCCTTCAGTCTGGAGAAGATACTGTTTATTCCTTTGACTCTCTCAGAACTCCTACTGCATGTTTCTCTGGAGCCAATGTCTGTTGAAACCAAAAGAAGAGTTACAGTTCACTAATCAGTCAGACTGGTGGGCCCTTTGTGATCCTTCCAATGGTACACAACAATGTAGTTTCTTCCCTTCTCCATAGAGCTGCTATTCTTCCCTCAGAGTTCTGTCTTTTAAGACATTATTATTGATACAAAATAATAGGAAGAGACATTTTGTTCCCTTTGCAAGAAAACACTGAATCACTACTTTTTCTCCTCTTGCTTCCCCCCGCACACGCACCATAACCCCACTTTGCTTGGATAGAGTTTCTGCAATCTTTGTCTGCATAATTGTGTTACACAGCTACAACTTTCCTTCCCAGAAAATATCCTTTGAATACTTTCCAGATGAAAAATTACACTGGTTCTCTCCAGGAGGCCAAACGTTTTTGAAATGCCACATGCACATTCTGTACTAATTCCAGTGGTGGTGGTCCCTCTACTGTGTCCTTCTGCTCCATATTTCAGGATATAAGGTCTTTAAAAAAATATAAAGTCATCTCTTTAGCACTAAAACACAGAAAACACAAGTCTGGAAGTTACACCATGCATATTTCATCCTTGACTAGAAAAGTTAGGCAGTAAACAAAATGAAAAAGTAATTCACATGGTATCTTACTGTTTATAGTAACTATAATACAGATGAGAGCACGCTCCTAAGAGCAAACCATGCTTAAACATTTGGAAATGCAGTTATTGTGGCTAGAGCCCAGGTATCCTGTGACAACATTCATGATGGAGTTGCTAGAATTCATAAACACACAAATGCAGCCAAAGCTCTGAGTACTCTGGGGACTCTTGCCAAGGCATAGAAGTTTTCCTTCCCTTGCTGGTAAGGTTATGGAGAGACTATAAACTGTGTGTTTGTACATGAATCATTGTGATTCCAAAGGATGTCAAGGGGGCCCACATCACAGCTTTTCTCACTCAGGCTACCGAGACTGCAAATCCTTCCTGAGCTAATCTCCACAGAAGTTTGTGTGCAGGGTACAGGCTGAAGACTCCCTGCCACCTTGGTGCAGCACAGCTTCCTAGTCAGTACATCACAAGCATCTAAGATGTCCCAGATACCTCAAAAAAGTTAAGGGATATGCTGTTCCATAAAGTCATTTGCAAGGCCCACAGTGTAGATTTAATCTGTGGGTCCTGTCTTTGCCCAGTTTCCAAGAGCTCCAGGTGTACCCTGTGGTAGGCACTGGCACTTCTGTGAGTACTATGTGCCTGAGACAGACCTGCTGCAATGCTTCCAGCCCTGAGAGAACCTCCACACCTGGGCAAGGACCAGAGGGATTTATCAAACACAAATAACTCAAAAGAGTTCAATGCAACTCTACCTCCCAGTTTTCTTGGCTTAACCACCACCCCACCAACTGCTTCCCTGTCTGTGTATACCAAGAGATACACCAAAGAAGATGGCAAAGGATTAGCAATGTATCTGGAGTGGGTACTCTGAAGAAAATGTAATTATATTCTACTTATTTTGGTGTAAATGAAATAAAAATCTTACAATTTGCAATGCAGCAAAGTAAAAGACTAAATTCAGTCTTTGGTAAGCATCAAGCTTCCCAGAAAGATAATTATTTCAGTCAGTGACTGTCTAATCTGTGTATGACTTCATCATGTAGTATTTTTCAGACAATGTAAACATGTAACAGGCAACAAAAAGCAGCCAAGAGTAAAATCTGTGAGAAAGATAACTATCTCCTCCTTTGTCTCAATTATTTTTTCCTCCACAGTGACTTTAGCGTTGCTTTCTGTTACAGTTATAAAAAATATTTTGTAAACTTTCTAGTATAAAATGGAACAGATGAAAGGGTGTTTATATTGATTATATTTTGATTTCTACATTAGTTTGATATGTAATTCTAAGTGCACCCAAACTATTGATAATTATGTTTTAAATACAAATAGAGTTTAAACAGGGATGCCAAGGAATATTTTTACAGTGCACTTTCAGATGAAAATGCCAGTACATTAAAAATTCAAAAGCCCCTGAAAATAAAATCTGTTCAAACAGGGAGGGAAAACAGAAGAGATGTATTGACATGAAAAGAACATATCTTCAAATGAGAAAATTCCCATTTTCATTCAGAGTTTTGAATAGGTAGATTAAACTGAGTTTATAACACTGAAAGTTTTCAAATGAAAGTGGAATGTCTCAATAGACTCAATCCAAATTTCCAGGAGATTTTACATTTGAATAATATTTAGATTAGCTTTTCATCCTAGCTCTAGGAAAAAATATTAAATCTTGCAAATTTTCCTGAGTTAGGGCAATGGTAGTGTGTCCAGCAATACTCCTGATAAGCTGTTCAGAGTATCAATGTCACCTTCCATCGCAGCACCAGCAGTGGTCCACACCTTAAGGTCAATACTTGAACAATAGTTGGAACATTTTGGTATAATTTGTTTTTTAAAGAAAACAGTATGAGTTTTTCTTAAGTGAGAAGACATTTTGAGTTTTTGAAAATTTTTACAAACCTGGGTCTGTGTTTTAAATATTTCAATTGAAAATATCACTAAGATGTGGTCCTAATCTAGAATTTTCATCCTTTTGCTAAGCCTCAAAAACTTTAGGAATTGCAGGAGTTAAAAGACTATGATGGATAGATTAACCTTAGAGAAGTGGTTTAGGTTTTTTTGATTGAGATTTTCTTAAGTAACATTCAAAGCTGATACACACACTAAATCAATAAAATTAGATCTTTTTAAATTTGCATGTTTCTTTCTGAATGAGATTTTACTACAAAATATCAGAATTGGTATTTGATTGAATATACAAGATAATTCTTATGGAGATTTCTGGAGGCAGAAGGCTTTTTAGGTTTTCCATTCTGAGAAAATTCTTCTTTATTGCAAGCCCTGTTGAAAAAAAAAATCACTTATTTCCCACAGGATATATAAATGAGTCTAGTTTTCCCTGAGAAAAGATCTGTGATAAGCTGTTCATTTCTGTGGCCACAGCTCTGGCTTGCCCCAACACTGGTAAATTCCTTGTGTGGGGAGCTGTCAGGGTGTCTCTTTAGGAAAATCAATAATTAGGGGCGTTTTTTTCAGAGCCTTTACTTCCATCTCCCATGGAAAGAAGTAAGGAACTAATTCTATATTTCTTTAAAATCCAGTGGCTTGGCTGCAGCAGGCATTACCTGAAGGCATTACCTTCTCACGCTTTAATTTAACAGCTACTCCATTTGATTTACATAATACTCAGTTAAAATGACAAGCAGAGCTTAGCCTTGCTGCCCGCAGCCTTCCAGCTGATGCTGTCCCCAGCCCTGCCCTCCAAGACAACTATGCCCAAGTGCCTGTGCAGTCACACCCACAAACAGCAACAGCTGCTCCCAACATGTCACCTCCTGCCTGCCAAAGGGGCGCCCACGCAGGGCAGCGGCAGGACAGGCGCGGCGTGACCCTCGGCAGGCAGAGCGCCCTGGCCAAGGGGCACAGTGCCTGCGTGAGGCTGAGATACAGGAATCTCTAGCTGAGTTTGTTTTTAGCCTTCGTCTCCGTGTAGGAAAATCTCCCTGATTTGCTTTGCTCAGGTGTTACGTGGGGCAGCAGCAGCCTCTGAGAGCCTTCTGTGGGGGTGTACAGACACTGCAGAGGAAGCGTTGGGATGTCTCAGTGCCTGGGACTGCTCGGGACCGCGGGGTGTCTGCACACCACGGCAAGGACCTGTTCTGCAGGGCCCCATCCCCCAACAGCACCAGTGCTGAGTGCTGCACAGCTTACTGTGTCCTCGCTGGTGTCTCTCTGCCATGGGAAACCAGCATTTGACACGAAAAAGGTGTCATCTTGTCAACATGTCATCTCTGCAAGGCTGGTTTAGGTCTACAGCCCAGGCACAAGGCACAGTGGCAAACATTAGAAGTATGAATTTTCTACTTACGCAGAGAAGAGACTGGTACATACAGAAAAGCAGTGCCGAGCACCTGAACCTGGGGCCCAAAGCAGCACAACATCCCCAAGGAGCAGTTTGCCTCCTTGCCCCCTGGCTCTTTCCAACCTGCAGTGTTTACACTGCAGAGCTGGCTACTTTCAAAAACAGATTCTGAATTGAAAAGCTGACATTACGTTATGAGCATTTAAGCCAATAATCAGTGTTACATAGTTGCATACATCTGGGCCATGGGTACACAAATTAGTTCTCTTTGCATCATTACAAACACTTTAAATGTTGTAAGAATACTTTTTATGATGGAATCTAATTTTATTTTTAACCACAATTATTATAGCTTTAGTGTACAAAAGCCATACTGCACTCTGGGAAGCATATAATGGGCTCCCAAGTCAACATTTAAGCAGTTTAGAAATTAAAACTTATTTAAGAAGTGACATTTAGAGTATATTGAGAAGCTGTTCTTATTTCATACCACTTCAGCATCATGGCTTGACTAAAGGATGTAGTCAGTTCAGTAGAAATCATTATAATGATCCCAACATTAAGAAAAATGAACAACAGGGAATATGATTTAAAGATAGTACATGTCAATTTTGAAATGCCGTCTTTTGGCTTATGTGCATTCCTGCTGTGTGTATGTGAGAAAAAACTTCTTTCATGTATTTCCAGATCAGTTAGAAGTGTCTACCAAAACAGCTGCAAGATAATGAGCCCAAGTCTGCTCTGACTGCTGTATCACAGACAGGACAGGACAGCTCTCTGCTCCCCATGGCCTTGCTGGAGAATCCTCAGCTATCCGGGGACAAACAGAAAAGCAGTCACAGCAAACAGCTTTACCTATGGGCCTAGAGCTAAGGCTGTAGTGTATTAATGGTTGCCACAGAAAATATGAAACTGATTATCTGCCATGAAATGAGAGGGCTGATTCTCCCCAGCTGTACGCACTTCTGGCAGTGTATAGAATCTGCCTCTTGCCTTTGCTCTCTGATCATTCAAGGAAAATCTGCCTTACTTCTCTCTTCATCCTCTTCTTCCACCATGTCTGAGATAGAGTATAGGTATCAAGGAAAAAAGGTATGAGCAGATTTATCCCCTGGCTGACCTTGGCCATCCTATCAGGCTCAGATAGTGATATGACTGCACGAACAGGAGAGTACTGTGCTCACTTCTTCAATTAGTAAATCCCTTCTAGCGGCTACAATGCCACCAGTACTGCTGGCAGGTAAATTTTCATCCAGAGAAACTCTATAAAATACACTCCAAATGACACACAATTGACTAAGCCAATAGGGTTTTATAAGACTTACTTAGATAATCTACTAATTTTAGTGGCTGTAATGGGAAATATTCACTTCTTGGAATATCCTTTAGCATTCTATAAAAGGAAAGCAGCTTTTTTTAAAATTCCCAACAGCTTTGCCATAAGATTCAGAATATTGTAACTGAGTCAAAATTGTTGCCACCCATATCAAATTTAACACTGCACCACACCATTCCTTAGAGTACTTTTAATGACTACATTATTCAGTATCTGACATTTGGTCTAGCGTATACTTGTACATTTGGCCTCTGTGTACCTCTGAGATTCTGACACAGATTGCAAAATACAGATGCCACACAAATGCATAATCAGCCAGCAATGACAAAATAGACACAGACGTGCATATGCAGTTTTTAAAAATTGTCTTTTTTACCTATTTTAAAAGCATTCCTTGACCAACCATCTTTCAACACTCCTCTCCAAACTGACTGCTATCAAAGGGATGCAGATAATCTACAGTTTTTAATCTAAGTTTTGAAATGCAGAGAGCAAAGCCTTGTGTGTCCTGCCTTGTTTATGAGGAATGAGTGTTACTTACTTAAGACAGCTTTCATTAGGCATATACTTAGAGTGTATAGCAGACAAGTAATATTAAATAGTAAGCCATTACATTAGTTTGTTTGCAAGTGTTCATAAAGGGCAGAGAAGATAAAATAACAGTTTAATATAATTCTACCATTAGAGGATGAAAAACTGAAGAAGCTCAAGTGAAGTCAGCAGAGATCTCCAGATACACCACCATGGCTGAAAAAAGCATTTGGCTCAGTGGCTTACAAAGCTCAGCAGTGGCTCTTATCCTGATTCAGTCACACCAGCACAGTAAGTAGTACTCTGGGAAGAGGAGGATAACTCCTTAGTGGCACATCTGTTAGGTATAGATGGCATTCATTTTAATAGCTTTGCCAATGGATGACATGCCAAGTCCTTTATACTAAAAGGCTTGTGCTTGATGTTAATCATTCGCTTGCTGCCAGTTAACATGTTTATCCTTCTAGGAAATACTTTGATCTATACTGGCACTTGAAATATAGCAACCAATTTTACTAGACTGGAAATGAACAAACAAGATCTTTCTTGAATTGCCAAATGGCACAGCAAAATGCAGGATGCATGTTACAAAGGGTTGCTTAGCAACTAGGAAAGGCCATGCACTCCATTTTACTATTTTGGTTTGAAATAGAAAATAAATGGCCTTATAGTTGTTTGAAGTACATGGAGAGCTAGAACATAATACTTCTCTGGAGAAATCCATTTGTGAGGAGTGTGTGTCATGGGAGACAGAGAGAGTCTGAACTCAACATTCAATAGGTAAGTGAAGGAGAAACTGCCTTTCAGATATTTTGCCTTAAAATGTAAATGTAAGAGTAGTTTAAGTTCAGTGCATGTATTCTGCTATTCAACCAGGATTTAAAACAATTGTTTATTTCTACCTTTCATCTTCAAATTGTAAGAGGGTGAGGGTTTTTTTGGAAAGAAAACTCTTAGCTCATCCTCCATTTGCATGCAAGGAAGTAGAAGTTTAGCACAGTTGGTAATTTACCCATGCAAGTTGCCAAACTGTGAATACACCACAGGCATCCTGAATGTAAGCACTGTTAAAAGAACACAAACAAAACAAAACAAAAAAACCTAAACAACTTCTGCATAAAATGGCCTCCTTCCTCCTGCTTACACAGCTCCCCCCATGCCTGGCAGCTGGTCTTAAATAGACAGATATGAAAAATTGCCCAGAAGTACTTCATATTCCTACAGGAAAAGTAAAGGCCTCTGAAAACTAAGTCTCCCATGTCTCAAAAGCATTTACTGTCTTTATTTTCCTACATGAGAAACTGAGGCAGAGATTAAAATGATTCTTGAAAACCACATGGGATGTCTAATGAATTTTAAGAGCAGAAGATGGATATCTGACATCTATATTAGCAGTAGAGTTGTCTTCTCTTCTACCAGTATTCTTGTCACACAAGCATCTAAAGCAGGCATGAGTCCTTCTCGACATTGCTCAGTCAACAAAACTTCCTTGCACGCACCATCTCTGTTTTATCACTCAACCCAGGAGATCACACGCTGGAGCCAACACACAAGTCCTCGGAGCAGCTGCAGGAACCTGCCTAACTCAGTGGGAGTTGAGTGAGAAGAGCCCCAGCCCAGACAGGGTTCAGACCTCTGCGGCAGCGTGGTACGGCAGGGTGAGCTGAGCACAAAGGAGGAACTGCTGTCAGGAGGTGTCAGACCCTTAATCTATGTAACGTGTAAGCTGCAGCCAACAGCCTTCCACACAATGCTGCATGTGTCCGCTGAAAATGGCATTGCCCATAATTGCATTGTTTGCTTAGAAGGGACCTGAGATCCGGATCAAGTTCAACAAGATCTGTGTCATTCCAGTTAGCGCTGTTTTTCAAGCACACCCCTTCAGTGAACAGAAAGCCCTCTGAATCCATGACCAGACTTTCAGGGCCAGATAACTGACTGTTTCGGTTTCTTTCAAGTTTTAACGCAGTAGACACACACAGTATCCTGGATACTGGACAGATTCAAAAGTGGGAAGAAAAGGTTCCAGCACACTGGCTTTAAAAGAGAGAACAAAGTAAGTGAGGATCAGAGGGAGGAAGGCGATCGCTATGACACTAAGACAATTAATCACTGCCAGATGTTAAGGGTCACACAGCACTGCATGCTGGGAAGATCAGCAGGGGTTCTTGGACAGGGAATAGAGGGAAAAAATAACCTGTCATGTCAGTGAACTAGTCAGGGGTTTAGGGTTCCTGTCGTTTAACTATTAGTGTGCTCTTAATAATAAAATGACAATGCATTGAAGAAGAAGGGGAGGAAGATAGGGGAGTTGGCAGAAAAGAGGGAGTGACAGCTTAATAATCCCTGTCTGTCAAAAGCACTACAAATACCATCCCAAATTCAATGTTCTTACTTTTGTAATGAACACACCAGGGTTCCTGTTTGATTAATAGAACACTTGTTGACTGACAAGGACAAATGTGCACATGGTCTGAACACAGCACTGTGCATAAATAATTTAAATTGTACTACAGCCAGAGCTCAGCTTGCATCAGGGGTTCTGGGATAAACCCCTATGTTTCAGCAGTTCATAACTTGGCCCTAAAAGAAAAGCTCGGAAGTCTCAAGCCTAAAGTTGGACCGAGAAGGCTGGTTTGTTTCTTTGAAGTATGAAAAAGAAATCAATACCCTTTGGAAAGCACAGATCTTTGTTAGCGTAGGGATGGTGGTATCTCTATTGGCTCTAGTTGTACATTTCTCACATTACAGCAAAAAGCAGATGGCTTTACACTGAATAATGCAAACAAATTTGTTTTCATGGTTATTGCCACTGATCCCCATTAACAGCAATGCTAATGATAGGGGTATATATGCACCCCAAAAAGAGGGGACTTCTTTCTTGGAACTTTAGCAATCATTTTCAAGGGAAAGAGTTCAGAACATTTTGTAAATGGACACTTCATTGAAAATATTTTCTGCATTCCTCTGGGAGATGAATTTAGTTTAGTTAAGCTGTTATCTGATGATCCCCTTTTTCACAGATAAACCTGCTTTTACCTGAAAAGGGAATATTTTCCAGGAAAACAGACTAATCTTTTGTTCTTATAACTACATGTAAGTGCTCACATATTTATCATATAACTATTTCACGCCCCTGGGACCCACACACAAGGGTAATGGAAGGAATAAACAATTAGTACACTTTTAGACATACCGAGTGTCTCAGGGAAGACCTAACTTCAAAATTTCGATCGATCCTGTAGAGGTGTGACTGAATTCACACATATCATATCAGAATTCACTTTTCTGAATATTTTACTCACCTGCTGAGAACATACAGACACTATAAACAATGCCTAAATTGTTGGCTGTTTGACCATTTTTTTCCTACCAAATACTTCTTCAAATCATTATTGAGGGAGTAAAATAACTATGCTAGTTTAAAAATTTCATCACAATATGGTCAGATTGGAAACATAACCAAACTGAATATATCACCAGATTGAAAGCTCTAACATAACTTCTCCAGTCTACACTTTGTCTAAGACGAGCTCTTTCCTTTTAATTTGTTGGATCTTGTAATCTATCAAATGGTTTTGATGCTCTAAATTCCAACCCAGTGAGGTGCTGCTGAGTATATTCAACTTTCTTAGCAGCCACCTGGAATTCCAAGCTACCCTTGAGGAAGGTTTGGCTTTGCAGAATCAGGCTTAAGCAAATAAGAGTTTGTTGTATTTTTCTGAGTATTTCTTTTCCAGATTTTTTTTGCTATTTATGACATGTGAATTACATAAATTGCAAATTCATATACATTACATCCTATAAAGATATAAAAGAACCACTTCTTTGCGCTCTTCTATATTAGATATTATTAAGGACTTCATAGGTAACTGTAATGTAACTGTTTCTGAATGTATTATGTCTCCTCCAATCATTGTAAGAAGTTACTGTTTATTTATTTCCTTGACTCGCTCATTGGACTTTCAAATTGTTCCTGTAAGTCTCTATAAATTAGGCAAATCTTTTTAGAAACCTCTAAGTTGCGGTTTAATTGTATCAGGAAAAGGGGTGTACAACAGCAACTTTTGCAATTTGTTGAAATGAACACAGTCTAAACTCATGATTCTTCTTCCTAGAATTGCCTCTAAATTACTTCAGGCAAAATTTAGCTTGTGCTTCATTTGCCTTGTAAAACTGTAGTCAGCCTTTCCCAGTCATGTTAGTCACTAATTTTCCAGTATTAATGGACACCACACTATTGCACTACTATGGAATGTTTCAGGAGAAAGGACAGTCAGCAGAGAACTTGTATGTAACCAGCAACTTGCATCATGTGACACCAGGAAACACATCACTCCTTAGAAACGCTGCTAAGGTAGCACTCTACAGGAGGCAAACATTGTTTACATCTGTACAGCAACAGTGTCTCGCTAACAACCTCTACTCAGCTAATGTAATAGTTTGAGTGATGCAACACAGTAAGAATTAACTTCCTAACATTACTTCATAGCATTAATCACCTTTATATTTGTTTAAAATATCACAGCAGAGTACCTCTGCTGCATTCTCACTATTTACACAGCACAGAAACAAGCCCAAGAACTTGCTGCTTAAGCAATCCATCCCACAGTTTAGTTTCCTTTTTCTTGTTGCAGTCCACTGTCAGAAACACAATAGATGGTTGCTACTGCTTCGTAATGCTTCTACTTCCTAGTGGCCTGTGATGCTGAGTGACCACACACTAAGGGTGCTTTAAGGTGCAATGAGGTTTGAGATGCTTTGAGACATAAAGAACCCACCTGAGGGACTGATGCACCATCTGAATAAAAACAAACAGAACTGATTATGCAAGTGCAATGTACATTCTTGCAGCATATTCAACAAGTAGTTTTACCTTGTGAGACTGTTGGATAAATTAATTTTCAAAAGATAAAAATAAAATAAATTCTGCATGTAAACCAAACAATTTTTGGGTACTTAATTTACCCCAAGAATTTCCAGCTTATAAGGAAACTGAGAATAACTGAAGGCCATTAGACACACAACACATGGTTATGCAGCCCAGTCCATTTAGTCCATCTAGCTGGACTATATCAGCCACTTTGTCATCCTAAGACATCTGGCAAATGACCAATATACTTTTTGTGTATCTGTTTTCATGGATATAACAGATTGGAGAAGATTAAGAGTAAAATTTGCGTGTTACAGAGATGCATTCAATAATGCACATGGGTTATGTTAGTAGGGCATTTTCATACATAAAACCTCCTTTGCTCCACAGCACTTTCACACACGCTTGAGTTTGTTCCCCTAAATGACATGTCATGATACACAACTAAACATTCTACTGGATCAGTCATACAATTACACATGTTTGTTCCACATGTGCCTGCCAAAAGTATCAGAGCCTCCATACAGTTTTTTCTTTAAAGCAAATTGCAAGGAATAGGTTGTTTTATTCCTCTCCAAAACTTTTGTCCCAGTAGGCAAAAAAGAGTCTTAGTGCATGTGAAAAGGATGGGCAACAAAAAAGCACAAAAGCTTTTTTGCTTTTATCACTTAAGCTATCAAAAATAAAACCAGACTGGCTAGCAGCCAACTTGAATTGCAGTCAAATAAATGTCTATTACTCTTATTCATTTGGGGCAATGCAAAATAATTGATCAAAAGCAAAAAGCTCCCAGATTTTTAAGTTAAAGCTTACCTTTATAAATATGTTAGCAAGCCACAAGCTACTATAGAAAGAAAATGTCCTCATTTTCATTTATGACAATGAATAAGGTGAACTCGTATTAATTCTAAGAACTTCCTTCTTGTTGCTAGAGGAAAACTGACTTGTAATACAGCATAACATACATATAGGAAAAGTTTAAAAATTGCTGTTAACAGAAAATACCTCACCTCTTTCAAATGCAATAAAGAGCATTTTAACTTTCTTTAAAAATATACAAACAGGCAGATATAATTTGACCTACAGAACTATTGTCAACTTTGCCCACTTATTTGCAGGCTATATTATCAAAACAATATCATTATGCTGATTACTCAGCTAATAAATACACAGGTGAACTGTTTATTTTAAGAACATTTCATTAACCCAGTGGAGTATTGGACAGAATGAAATGCCTTCATTTTCCTTTGTGCATTGGAGTAGAATATGCACATTATCAAATGCACATTATGCAAATTATCAATGACATTTACCCTCCAGTTTAAACTAGAGTAACATGGCTGACAGGAGGAGAGCTAACTTTTAAACCCAGCCAGACAGACTGTTTTCTGACAGAGTTTCAACCACACAACACACATGCAGACAATTAGCCAGGTTTCAGAAGCTGCCCAAACCCCAAGAAGAGCTGGAAACATGTTCCTTAGTGTTTCTCATTACAGTCTGACTGACTGAGAGGATTCCATGGGAGAATGGCTTGTTCACGGCCAGCCTTTCATCTCACAGGCCTGTGGATAATGTGCCCCAGATTCTGTACAAGAGGTGGTGTAAGCACAACCTGAACTGGGACCGGATTTTCATGGTATATGAGCAGGGCATAATTCACAGGCAGTGCAGGTGACAGCCAGTGTGCAGAGCAGGGATAGGGCTGGTGGCAGGAGGGCAGGTCCTGGTGCTGCTGGTCCAGGCAGGGGTTTGCCCTTCAGAGCCCCTCTGGAGTTGCCTCACCCTTTCTGCACACCTTGTAAACAAAGAAGGGGCAGCCTTGGGAATCTGAGCCAGCCTTGGAGTGACTTCTAAACTGACTGACAACAAGCACAGGTTTGGTCTCCTGATAGATAAAATGAAAGAAAGAAAAGAAAGAAAGAAAGAAAGTTAAGTCCCAACCTGATCTGCTACCACTGCTTTAATTCACTACAATGCCCTCTGTTCCCACACCAATCTCTTCAAGTACAGCTACATCTGCCTGTTTGTGAAGGCAACTGCCTTCCTCAGCAGTGGGAGGGATTTACTGTTGAAGGACAGTTTACTTCAACAGTTTGCATGAAGTAATTATATCCTGCAATTTTTCCAAATGCTTTAATAAGAGTTCAGTGTGTGTTAGCCTTTGCATGTTCTCAAGCATCAGGGGGGTAATCAGATCAAATCCAGTCGTATTGACAAGATATTCCAAAAGGAAGCACTAAAGGCATAAATGAAGTGTGTCTACCATGATCTGGTATGTTGGTTTCTCCACAATTTTCACATACTGTCTTGAATATTGCTATTGAACCAGGATTTCTCTCATTGAGGAAGCAAACCCACTTCCAATATCTAATTTCCCTTCAGTTTTTTGAAACTACAAACTAGCAAAACTTATAGAGAATATATACTATGACACATTTTCTCAAAGGGGATATTTACTGGAGAGTCCATTGCTCTAATGACGTCTTTTTTTAGCCTCTATGTTTTAATGTTTGAATAGACACAGGTATGTCTATTCACATGAAGTAGTGGAGCCTGTATTAGTCAAAGTTACACTACAAATATGAGGTTTTGTACAGATAAAGCACCTCAGATTTAGTATAAAGAGTATGTGAAGTTTTAATCTATTTTAAGTGCAAATTATCCTAGAAATTATTTTCTCCTTTTAACAGAAAACTTCAGTCTCTCAAAGATGCATCCTGTGAGCACCTCTGTACATGGTGCTGAAGCAGAAAAACTAGCAAGGTACCTACTTTCCTTTGGCTTTCTTTTAATCTGATGACCCTTCTCTATTTAGTGGTCCCAGAGAAACCCCAAACTATCTTTTGTTATTCTCCATGGCCACATTTTACTTCTCAAATACTTACTGCTCAGCTACACCTAATTGCCTTCAATGTTGCCTCTTGGAGAAAAAATTACTATCAGCCTCTTCAGATTTCTCTTTGCAATGTTGCTGCATGAATGATATAGTTATAACTCTCTCAGTACTTATTTTTGTACCGCATCTGGAGCCAGTTAATAACACGAGAATCACAAAAGAAGGAAAGTTTCAAGCCTTTGCGGTTTCTGAGAAAAGTCACTCAAACAGACCCTACGAGCCCACAAACCAGAAAATAAAGTCCTAATTTTATTTATTTAAAATATCATTAATTTTCAGTACTTAGGGATGACAATACTGTTGGCTGATCCTCCCATCTGTGTGAGCCTGATGCACTGACTCCTATAACGGACAGACAGCAGCGTGTTAGGTCATGGGAGGAGCATTTTCCTGTGCTAAGGAAGATGCTCAGGGCAAGGACACTGCTGAGGAGCTTTGGCCCAGGACAGCACAGCTTTGCTGCAGCTCTCCTGGCCTGCACTGCTGCGTGCCAGCATGGTGTGCCCAAAAAGTACCATGCTGAGCTGGGAAAGAGTAGTGGCACTCTGCACTTGAAAACTGTATTTATTTGCAGCTCTAGTATACCTATTGTTCCTATTCCTTAAGGCACTCACACAAAAGATTTATAATAATCAACAAATAAAATAGTAGCACACAAGCAACATTCATGATGCTGTCCAGAATTCACATAGGTTTGGAATTTGGTCCAAAATAAATTACTTTTTCTAACACATGAAAATTTCCAAGTAGAGCACAGCCTCTTGTTCAGAAATGAATTTTATATTGTAAAGACACTTACAGATTTACGCTTTGGAGTTAAAGATTTCTAGAAAGATGTGTTAGCAAAAACTTTCAAGGGTCTAGAAGCCATTTTGGTTTATGTACAAGAATGTAACTGGTAGAAGAGCAGCTCTTGGAAAGCTTAAGAAACCTTTTATGTGCAGCCCTTGTCTTTCTCATTTTTTGAAATCTTACTCACTTGAGTAAAATAACTGCCATCTGTTTCTATCAAGCTGACAGGCTGTAACTTTCTGAGTCTGTCTTGGTCACAGAGGGCTAAGAAAAACTGCCTTACATTGTCCTTCCCCTCTTGTTCCTCTGTTTCTCACCTTTTTCATCCTTTTTGTGAATTTAAAGAGCTTCCCACTTCTAAACTCTCTGGCTTTCAAAGTGTGACACATGAGTTTAACACATCTTGTTAACTTAATACTTCACAGAAAAGAGTTTCCTTTGGAAATAGTCTAGGTCAGCCTTACCACTACTCTGAGAAGTAATTTTTCTAAGGTCTTGATTCTTTTAAGTACTAAATATCTTCAAATTGTGATATCAGAATTAGACCCTTTATGGTTTCCCACTGGAAGCTGATAAAATTAAAAAAAAAAATTTAAAAAGGAAAAAAAAAACAAAACCAAAACAAGTCAGAGGAACGACTTTGGTCCACTGCCATCAATCATAAAGAGTCACAAAGGAGAAGATATTCCTAAAACAGTGATGGAAATAGAGAAGGAAAAGCATGAAAGAGCTTCCAGTCATGCAATGGATGCTGCTCCCTTGTGAACACACTCAGACATTTTCTTCTTGACAATGAACAAAAGCTATTTTCTCTAAGGGGGTGAACAGGAAAAGGCTCAGGCTAAAGCTGGGTCAGGACTGGTGAGCACAGAGCTTCTGTGTCATTGGTTAGGGGAGCAAAAGTCCAGTTAAAAGCCTCTCTTGCCTGTCCCCAGCCTATGCTCTCCCTTTGAAGTCCATCTTCTCTCTCCAAAATGCTGCTTGCTGGGTCTCAGCCCTCTATGACGCTCCCTGTCCCAGTCAGCTTTCTCTGCAGCCCAACTTCAATTTGTGCTTCCCTGTAGCTGTGCTGCCTTTCCTTTCCAAACATCCAAATGTGATTGCAAAACTGTCCCCTAAAACTGGGCCATTTAGGAAGAAACAGATGAGAAATTAATTTATAAACACTTTTGCAGTGGCTAGTAATAAAGCTTTATCTGAATGGATCTTTGTAAGCAACAGAGTCCCAGCACCTCTGCATCACACAACGTATATATTTTCTGACTTTGAGGGGGTTTTTTTAGCTTTTGTTTTTTATTAACTTCTTCCCCTCAGACCTAGAGATTGAAAAGAATTAAGGAAACACATTGCTTTTTCCAGATGAAGGAATATACGGAGATTTCAAAGATCTGAACTACATTCACTGTTTCTTAGTGTTGTCAGGCAAGCAAGAGAATATTGTGCCATTACGCTCCCCGATACGGCCTGAGGTGGGGTGAGCACAATGTCCCCCTCCAGGACAGCACGTTGGGCTGAACAGTCACACAGGGACAGGCAGAGCAGGCAGGCACTGGGCACTCACACCTTGGGATGTGTGGGCTGAATGGAAGTGGTCTGGCAACAGAGACAGCAGGCACTTTACACACCTTTTTGAAGGTGTTCTGATGGCATCGGGTAACATAAAAGCATTTTACAAAATGTACTTCATTTTTAAAAACAATACAGAAAACGCTTGAAAGTAACTAGCAAAATATTGAAGCTCAAAAATATTTAAGATAAAAAAATTAAATTAAATGCCAATATTAAAAAAATGTTATTTCTTTGACTCTCAAAGATGGGATATATTTATATTCTAGTAAGCTGTAAAAAATAAATAGTATAATGGAACATTAAAGCTGCAGGTAAGGGTAATGCAGTCACAATTTATAAATGTGAAAGTTAAGCACAGAGTTGTACTAGGATGCAGACTTTGGTAGCTTGATCACTGAACAACATTATTTCTTGAACAATGGACTGTAGAGCTCTCTTTTTGTATTGTTTTAACACTTCAATTTTACGAGGACAGAACAACTCACTAGTAGCAACTGATGAGAAAGGCAGAACTTTCAAAACTAGAATAATCTGAAGATGTTCGGGATAAGATTTTAAAATAAACAAGAGAAAAAGCAGTTTTTCCAGAAGAATGCTTCCTCCCCCTCTGTCCTGTCCCTCCACTCCTCTGTTTCCAACAGAGCCAGCACCAGATGTGTCAGAAACCACACACTGGGCAGACACACAGGATCATCTGGCCCTTCTTCCATAAAGGTCTCATCCAAAGGGAAAAATCTAGACAACCTAGTTCAAAGAGCATGTCGGTAGCAGCAAATAGCAAGCCTTCTGTTTTAAATACCTCTCACCCTTGAAAAGAAAAATTTTAATAGAATAGTTTGAAAATTTCAGATCTAGAAAATTCGGTTATGGCAGCAGAAGAGTCTACAGGATATTTTTCTGATAAACACATTCATGTCAAACAGTTCATGAGTAGATAATCTATGAACATTACTAATGAAGAAAGAATATTTTCTCAGAATTAAGATTATTACATTACTAACACTAAAGAAAGTTCTGATGGGGAAGTAACATTTTACAGATTTAAGAAACAAGTGAAACTTTCACCGCAGAATAAAAGTCTTTCATCCTAACCCAGGAAGTTTATGTTTTTCCAATATGTAAATGCTTTCAAAAAATGCGAAGTTAAATTCCTCAAATATCTTTAATGAAAAATATCTAATGGAAAATAGAATTTATAAAAATAAAATATTTACTCAAGACTAATAGTAACACTTAATAGAATGGATTTATACATTGAAATCAAGACAAATAAGATTCCAAAATAAGATTAATGTGTGGATCAAAGGGGTATTTCCTTCTATGTGTAAATGTAACAGGCAATACTTTTGTCTCAGAGTTTGACTACTTTTTTACTTCTAAAAGCAGCAACTGTAAAGATTCAGTCAGGATTCCTGGTGACAAATGTCAGGGGTCCCAAGGCAGGCTGGGGAGCAGAAGAGAGCAGTGCTCAGGGTGCCACTGAAGAGGGGCTGGGGGAGCTATGGGGGTTCCCAGCCCTGACCTCACCATTATAACGGCACAGTGGAAAACACCTCATAGGCTGCTTTCAAAAACACAGCCAGCCAGTCCTGGCCTGGCTGGCCCAGGATCAAAGGACACAGAGGTGGCTCTGTGCCACTGCTCCCTCTGGCTCTGCTCAGCTTCACGAAGGCCAAGCTCAGCACAGCTGAGAATCCATCCCAGCACGTTAATCATACGGCCTGGGTGGAATTGCTGTCATGCTGCAGTTTGCGTTTCTTCCACCTTTCAGAGTCTGACTTTTTCAAAAGAACACTAGAGATGTTTCATCAATTACCAGACAACTTAATTTTGAAAAGAGGCATCTCAAAATGAAAATGTCCTGTAGCTTACAATTGTAGAAAGCAACTGAAGTTTACAGGAGTCAAGTACATATTACATAGGAAATAGTCACAAGAGGAAGAAGAAATTGTGAACTTATTTCGGATGTCACTTGACAGTGACATAAACCCAACACTGTGAAAGACAAAGTCTTAATCAAGCTGCTAAAAGTATTTTCAGATCAAGAAAAATAAACTGCAGTTCATACCAATCTGATTTGTCTAAAGTGCAAGACACTGAGGTAGGTTCTCACTCTGTCTGGTGCCAGTGGAGCTTTTGGCAGTAGGGCTTGGCACCACAGCCTTGTGGGTCTCTTTGCATTTTTTTCCCTTCACATGGAGAGAGACAAAGGAAAAAAGAAATTACAGTAATTTCAATGTGATGAAAAAAAGTCACAAGAATCACACATTCACAATGAACAAGTGTAGACGTGATATTGGCAAAATTCCTTACACCGAACCAAACACATTTCACCACAGTAGAGATACAATTCAAATCTTTACTGTAGTCCAGCAGCAGTGTCAAGTTCAAGAAAATTACAAGTTCTTTTTTATTAATTATCTTTAAAGGGAATACAGAACAGAGAATTACCACAGCTCCCTAAATTCTGGAAAATTCGGGACTCAATATTTAGCTGGAAACAGATGCATGTTTCTAACATTTATAATTGATGTCAACATAGCATTATTTAATTGCAGGAGTTGTTCATAGCAGCTATCAGAGTCTCCCATGGATGGGATGGATTAAGATTAGTGTGAACACTGGGATGTGAGGGACTAAAAATGCACGAGGTCACAAAGTCTGAGGAGAAAAATGAAAACTCCCTGTACAGTGATAAAATAATTCAAACCAGAAAAAGTTTGCTGGATTATGGAAATACATTCTTTCTGAATAGTTTTTTTCCCCTTCAAATCCTTGCCATCTTTAAAAGCAAGGTGACAGCTCTCACAAGAGAAATTTTTCTTCTTCTCTGCTGTGATTTGATTTAGATCTCCTTTCCAGTGACAGACTGCCAGACTGTGTAAAGCCCAGAGATCTCTACAGCAGGCAGTCCACTAATGACTCAAAGTTTGTGTACGATACAGAGAGAGAGAGAGAGAGAGAGAGAATGGAAGAAGAATTAAGCCTCCATTTCATACCCCCCTCAGACAGGGCTCCCAAGCCCCCAGGCTCAAGCCCTGCTGACAGTGGGGAGCAGCATTATTCCAGCTGAGCTCCAGGCATCCAGTGGGTCAGTCCAGATGTTCCACTGCCACTCCATTGATCAGCCACT
Source organism: Sakesphorus luctuosus (assembly GCA_013396695.1). Lineage (NCBI taxonomy): Eukaryota > Metazoa > Chordata > Aves > Passeriformes > Thamnophilidae > Sakesphorus > Sakesphorus luctuosus. The sequence goes on along the minus strand of VWZD01001014.1, from coordinate 1,596,789 downwards.
ACAAACTGCAGCTATTAAAAAAATCCCAACATATGGAAATGTAGTAGTTTTTTCAGTGATCTGTTTGAACAGCTCATATTTTTAGTTTGTAAAGTTTGAAAACTTTTTTCTTTCAATAGGATGTTTCTTTTTTTCCCCTTCTTTTCTTTTCAGTATCAGTTGCAAAATTGCCTAAAGTCATAGTCACATGTCAAAACCCTGAACCTACACTTAATGATTTCCATTTCCATTCCTACAGTCTCATCCACTTAACATCCTCATTGCTTGGCTACTGCTCCAGCGTTCATGTCTACATGTCTTTCAATGGAATAACTCCTTAGTCACACATATCTCTATCTTCATTATGCTAAGTGGACTTTGCTTCTTCAGCAGAAGTCAAAACAAAGAAGCACTTAAGTAATTTTTTATGGGTTTTTTTCTGATTATATTTTTCCACTTCAAAACAATTTACATTGGTCCAGTTCACATACAGCCATGAACTTAAAAATAAAATAATCCAGTTAATGGACCTTTTCTTTAGTAAAGAATCTGGAATTCTGAGAGTATGGGCTTTTTGAGAAAAATACTTTCATGATATTCAGCTGGTAAAACAGTCATAATTAAGTCAACTGTGCCAAAGCAACATATTATTACATCATAGGAGATGTTTGTAATGGAGGATGAGTTATTGACTCAACAGGCCTAACAGTCCTAACAGAGCTTGACCTACATTATACACAGCCATAAAAAATGAAGACTCATTCTGCAGTCTTCACGTTATCTAAATACTTCCTAGAGAAGAGCGTTCCATTCAGCTCTGGGGGTAAAATGCAAACTACTAATCAATACGTTCATTATTCCAATTAATAATGGTATGTCAGCATCTAGGAGGCTTTACCAAGACTAGGATCCTACAGCAGTAGGTGCTTTAGAGATGCTTTGGAATAGGCAGCCCTGTCTTTTGTTATTCAGTTTAAAAACCAGTTGGACACAGGCAAACTAAATTAGGTCCTCCTGCCCAGGTATAAACTGTTCAAACACACAGCTCAGGCAGGTAAATGAACCACCAGAGTGGAATGGGACAAAAAAAAATAAATCTTGTAAATACTTACACCCACTCAGAAATAAACGGACCTTTAGGCCTCAAGCCCAAGAAGTCCCTTCAGAGATTCTAAAGATTGCTTGAACTGCTTGCTCCCAGATTTTAAAGTAGTTAAACACAAAATTTATTTCCTTTGCTACAAGCAAAGGATACTTTCAGCACTCTCTGCAGTAGGAAGGGGAAAAGTGGATTAAAATTGTGTCTGTTTTGTTCAAGGATGCATGAACTGCTCTTTTGGGTCAAAACATCTTTCTGGCCATTGGGACTATCTGTATCTGGGAGAAAGTTTGCTTTCTGACCATTTCCTGGGTTCCATATAAAGTGTTGCTTCAGTCAGTATGATTCAGAATGAGGAGAGACACTGCACTTCTTTAATGGAATTATGTACAAAACATTACCATTGAACTACTGTTACATGTATAGACATATCCGAAAAAAAAGATATATAAAAAAACAATAAAGAGCAATGGTTTCTTAGAGACTATTATGAGTTTCAAAATATAGACTATGGAGATAGCAAACCAGTTAGTGACTTAGTCATAAGAATACTGCCTGAAGAGCAGAAAGAACTGATTTTTTTCTTCTCCTGAAAATATACCTAAATCAATCTTACTATGTAGAAACTGAGTGCTGTAACCACACTGCACTAGGAAAATGAATCCTCACACCATTCAGGTACAGTGGTTTACATACCATATTTTGAGATACTTATAAATATGGCCCCAGGAGATCAGAAATGTAGGACAGTGAGATGTGCACAGAGCAGAGCCAGGGTGTACCTGAAAGAGTCAAATTAAATCCTCAATATCCTTTTGTGACATTGCCTTCCTACTTAAAAAAAACACAAAAACCAAAAACCAAAAACAAACCCAAAAAACCCCAAAACAACAAAAAACCCTCCAAAACAAAAACAAACAAACAAACAAAAAAACCAAACAAACAAAAACCCCCCACCCAATGCATTTCGTCACAGTGAAAGGTTTAAAGAATTCTCTCAGAAATGTTACCTGGTCCTAAGGAGACTGCTCCCTTGGAAACTCACAACAGCTGGCTATTTTTCATTTTCCTTAATCTATTTTCATTTTTATAATTTTTAAGCAGCCTTTTAGCTAGAAACCTGTACCTGACACGATTTGTGAGTTCTTCCAGCCCTGAATCTTGGAACCACCTTGTCCTCTACTATGGACAGATTCCCAAAGGGCCACTGAACATCCACCAGCAGATGATGGACTGTATGAGATCTAAAGTAAAACCTGACGTAATTCAAGCTAACTACAAAGATCTACCACGTGTAGCACCACTTCAGGAAGTATTATTGTCACAAGTTCCCTGATGTCCAGTGATAACAAAGAATGTGTAAGAGAACTTCTAAAAGTATTATGATACCTTCACATCCTTTTCTTTACTTCCCTTGGGAGACATGATTCTGAGGGCTAAAGACAGACAAGAAAGCATATTGAGGTGGAGACTCCCAAGTGGAAGCTCCTGCTGGATCCTGTCACGTTGTGTTGCCCATTGTTTGTTATAGAGATAGGAACTGAGGAATAATACTAGCCATGGAATTCATCCAAATAAATAAAAAAAGAATGAAAGCAGCAAAGAATACTGGATTACCTAACTTTTTTCACCTCCATTCAAATATTTCACATGGTTGAGACAGTTACTTTTATAGTGGTTTTAAAAGGTTGACTTTTCCATTTTCTTAATCTGACTCCTTTTCACTTATTCAGCTTTCATGTTAGCTTTTAACCACACAATGTTTGTCAGCTCTTACAGAAAAAAAAAAAAACCTTTAAAGAGAGAAAAGGTCCTCCTAGTACCTGATCTACCTATTGAGAAGAAACGAAAGATTATAGCAGGAGTGTAGCTGAGTAGAAGCAAAAAAGAACAAACTTTGGTTTTGCACATTTTGATACTATCTCCACATCTGAGGAAAAAATCTTGCATCCATTTGGAGTCTTCCTGATGGTGTCGGGATGAAATCTATCCTGTTACAGAGTAATTCTGCCCCATCAGATCTCTAACCAAGAACTGAAGATTTTAGTCCTAACAGGATCTAAGACAAGCCTTGTCTGAAGCAATGCTAAACTGTGCTGCAAACTGCCTATGTACCTACAGTACAAAAGACACTAAGAAGTTAGTGTTAAAGAAGAAAATTAATAACATAATTCTCATGTTTAAAAGTGCTCAAATTAAAAATGCCTTTTACTTTTCTCCATTACTTAGAAGTTCTCAACTTTACAGTAATATTCAACAGTACTTTTCATTTCTTTGTATGAAAGTTGGTTTGTTTGGGTTTTTTAGCTAATAAGAACAATTTATTTTAATAATGAAATAAGAAATGTTGACACAATCCTAGGAAAGAAAAAGTGTGGAAAAATAATTTCTGGGTTACTGGATATCCCTTAGAAGCATTCAGCCCTGTGTAAAAGGAGAGAAAAAAGAAGAGTGTCGCCTGGTTTTAAAAATTCATCCAGAATTATGAGAACTATTAAACTGACTGACAAGCAAATGTTTCATTTTAAACTTGGTAACTGTTCATTTTTTCTCGAAGTGTAGTAAAGGTCAGACACAGATGAATATAATATGGGATCCATTTTAGGGAAAGTATCATATATAGTTAACCTACAGAATCAAAACAGTCACATCTTCATCTCTATGACAGAATAAATAATCTTTACATACTCCGTTTTTTTCTGAGGCTGAAAAAGTCACCATATGGGTCATAATAGAAACAGTATCTTCCACCTCTTTGTACCTGAGCAAATGACTTCCTTTCAAGATGAATTTTCCAGAAAGAAGGTAATTGAATTACTTGAGTGCTGATCCACTTCAAAGGATGTTCTTTATAGGAAGTATAATCAGATTCTGATGCTTTGATCAAGGGAATCTATGAACCTGCTTACTTGATCACAAACTCCACTATTTGCCATGAAGAGATAACTAATCAATTATAGAAATACATCTGCTCTGAGTACTGTTATTGATGACTTGACAGAAGGAATGCATAATTCAAAGAGTAAAACCCTTGGGAAAGCTGACAGTGGCTGTGGCCCAAGGAATTCAAATGAGGCAGAGGGTGGTCAGCCTAGAGGTAAGTTGCTAATGATTAAATGGGAGTATCTGCTGTGAATTTATTTGAAATAGATGACAATGAAAGGAAGGGACTGTTGCTCAGTTCTGGTTAGAAATATGGTCTGTCAGTACAAATCCTGCCACCCTCACTGCAAAATGACAAATTTGAGTCAGAGACATAAATGAGATTGAAAAAGAAATTAGACATTTACAAGAACTTCATTACAAAATAAGTATGTAATGTTATTATTAGAAAGTCTTCAGGTCCTCGCCAGTCTGTTTACATGCCAACCACTGTTACAGAAAGGGTTACAGAGGCATTTTCTCAGTACAAACAGGTTATTCTGCAAGGACTCGGCCCTGCTCCATTAACTTCAATGAGCTTTCCTATTAAGTTCAAAGAGTAGGATCATGTCACAAGATTATTTCTTACAAAATCCTGTAATGTGTCTAACACTAAATGTGATTGATGGGATATTTCATTTCGTATGCCAATTTTTGTACCCTGGTATGAACCACATTGCTGTTGAAATGGACCTCACTTTATGCCTATATAACATCAATTGTTTGTAGCATTTAAAAGATCAATGCATGTCTTATTTTCTCTTTATCACCACAAGACTTCACACAAACACCAAAGTGTCTGATAGATATTATTTCTTCTAATGTGCCTTAACCCCTTCCAAAGACATGCTGCATTTCTTATGTTATAGACATTTTAATTGAGAAATTAGTCTGTATATTTAAAAGTCCAATAGAACAATTCACATGACTAATTGAACTAGACTATAGTCACAATAAAATTCAACCGTAATAATTACACCCATGAGCTAAAGGCTCTCACTATTGTACTATGTGAGCACTTCAGAGCACCTTTACAATTCATCCATATAGGAAATCTGTGTCATTAACCAAATCTGGGTAATTAAGGACATCCTTGGTGAGTGGAGAGCCTTAAATGAGTTATGCCCCAACCCACAGGTGCTCTCCTTTTCATGAGCAGTGCAATCCACAAGAAAAAAACATATATATTTTTAAGCACAAAAACCCTACAGCCACAACCTACAAGTGCTCTTCTTTAAATTCTAAAATAGACTTGAGGCTAAAATAGGAGAGAATCTGAGGAGAAATTTTAGAGAGCTTAAGAGTACTAAAATAAAGCACTGCAAAGGAAGTAATCTTTGCAATTTTATCTGCTGTAAATGATTCAAAGATCAAAATTTTTGTCTATTCAAAACTTCATTCTTTCCCATATCCATTTAAAATGAAAGCAGCTTCCTTCTTTTATTAAACTCCATTGAATTAGGTCAAACTTTAAGATTATATTTCATTATTTTGCCTTTGCTCACTTCTTCAAATGGCCAGTCATGAGCTGACTTTATCCATTGCAAGCAGGACAAAAGCTGACTGGGGAGAAATGCAGGAAACCCACAGAATACAATCTCCTCCCATTTTGGCCTTGAATTGTAAGCATTCACAGAAGACAGAAAATTCAAGTGTCTGAGGTCTGGACAAAGTTTTGCTGAATCACCCAGGTGAGTTCCTCAGCAAAATGTGAGCCCCTCCTGCTGCAAAAGGCTGCAAATCTTTTGTGGAGGGGAACCCTCACAGAGTGTGGCTACAGCAGCTGAAATTCAGTGGCAATAATAACCATGCTCAGGTTTCTAAACAGTCCAGGGATGCCTGTGCACCTCTTATTCCTTCTCACATTTGGAATCTTTGTGAAGTTATTTATTTTATTACTTTTTATTACCAAGATGAAAGAATTCTATAATTCATGCCCAGAATTATCAACATTTTAAAAGGGGGGGGGGGGGGGGGGAAAGCACAAGTCATTTAAATTCAGGTTTTATGCAGCATGCCAAAATAGGCTGAAGTTAAAAGTGATGGCAGTGCAATGAATGAATTGTAAGGTTTGTTTTTATCTTTCTTACTGAACAGATTCCTGCAGTTTACTTTTTTGAGCATCTTACAGCATCTTTGGATCAGCCAACAAAGAAATTCCTTTTGGACACAGTATGTGGTCAAATGAAGATTCTGTTCAAAGTGACATGAAATCAGAAATATTGGCTATATAACAGGTATTGTCTTTTTCTATACCTCTGTTCTTCATTGTCAGTAGTCACCATAACTGAAGAGGTGCACTCACAAAGAAGTAAGAAATGTTCAAAGTGGGCAACAGATGCTTTATTAGAAGGCAAACCTTTCTCTTTTTTCTATTCATTTTATCCTAACACCAGCAGGCTTCCAAAGGGGAGAAAAAGTAGCTTTGAAGCTTTTTTTTTCCCCTCGTCCAACTGCTGTATTTTTTCTTAAGAGTCCTCATTTCAAATGCTTTAGAGGACTCTGACTTAGTGTTCTTATGGTACAAAACATTTAATGCTTTAATAGTAGGATCACTATGAGTTCCCCTTTATATTTGCTTTTTTTTCCTGATTATTAATTGGACAGACAAGTCCCAGTTATTGGTACTTGCAGAATCCTGTTCCTCCAGGATCCAAACAATACTCATCTTGGGTGGTAGGGAGCTACAGGAGACCTTTGACCTGAGTAGCCTGGGAACAGTTTGTAGATTTGTTCCAGTGTCCTACATGAGAACTGTTTTTACCTCCAAATGCATGAAAAACTTGTGATGTTAACTCCTTAAAAAGACTCACTACACTAGTGAATACCCAGGCTAACTTCTTAATTGAAGTCAGTTGGAGTTTAGCTCAATCACTGAATACCAAACTGAACCCAAAGAAAAACAGCAGCCAGATACGAAGCCAGGGTAAACCAGCCTTGTTGCAGAAATCCATCTGTATCCTGCTCCAGCACTCCAAAGACCGGTGTCCCACGCTCAACAAAACAGCATCCCCAGAGCCCTATTTCACGTACAACTTTCATCACACGATGTTGAAACTTGGTGTTGTTCACTGTAGTTATAACATGAAAAAAATAGCAGGACCAGCACGTTCTTATATTCCATATTAATGAACAGTGATGAATAGGCATAAATAGAGCTTAATGCCTATTTATGAGACTATGTGGGAGCTGTATTCTCTCCATGGAAGCACTAACTGCCATTCAACACAAAAGTTTTGTTTATACCAGCAAAAGTATCAAAGTAACACTTGACTAACCAGGACCCAGGGACATGAAAAAAGATGAGATGTTAATAAAAGACTGTAGTCAGTAGAGAGAGTTACTAGAATATAATTTTGTGTACCACAACCCATTTGATGTCACTCTAAATCTGCATCGTGAATGAACATTTTAATTAACACCCAAGTTCATATTCTGTTCAATGGCAGACCAACAACTCAACCTCAGATACTGTTCTCCATCTGAAGAGTTCACATGTTCAAGAACATAGAAACAGGATGTTCTTGAAACTTGTAACAGAAGCAGATCAGCTCTGGTTCTAAGGTTCGTGGATTCCTGCAGGGAGCCAGAAGCAATGAGAAACCAATCTGAGAAACCAGTGAGCTGTTTGACCTCCAAGGGGATTCAGCAATTCTAATCTGGCTTCTGCCTTTTTTTTTAAGCTAACCTGTACCTCAAAAGGTAATCACCTGTTCAAAGTCTCTTGGGCACCTTTCTTTTTCATTCTTTCTCTTCTGTTTTCAGAGAAGTGGACAAAGCAACCCTTGGTCATTTTTTTTAATGTGTTTTAGGTAAGAGCACAGTTACCAAGGGCCAGCCTTTGCTACGTTATACTTAACATTCCCTTCCTTTCAAAAAACACAGCTAGTGACAACTCAAAAATGACAACATATAAAATGTAGAAATCATACTGTCACATGATCGTTATTACATTTTTCCAATCAAATATTCAGAACACACCAAAGTATTCACCTCAGAGGAGCAGAATTTCTGTTTTATCCTACTCCTTTTAATACTTTTGAGAAAGAACATCAGTGCTTATTTCTGTTTATTCATATTTTGTGTATTAAGCTTTGCACAAATATCTCAGAAATAATACAACAATAACACAAAATGAAGCAGTTGCATGAAAGAGAGAAAACTATAGAATGGGATCATAGATTTTTACTGTTGAAAAAAATATGTATTGAAGGGTATCTTTCCAAGGAAAAAAGTGAACTTATAAAATTAAAATCAGGAAAGCAGGAATACATGAGGGAAACAATAATGGGGAGAAGGTCAAGAGAGACTGAGAGAGAACATTAACAAAGAATAAAGCTACTGTGTAGATGAACTGGATTAAACTAACTTCCAACACTAGAGCTCATTCAGAATAGAAAAGTAAAAAGTAATAAATTATGAAGGGTGGAAGTGACTCAAATGTGCAGAAATTACAGACATTAGCCTATAAAATGGGTTATTGTGGCCCGTATCTAAATATGTGAACACAATCCAAGGTTCTGCTACACACTGAGCTTTGCCCCTGTTTGTATGGCCATGATTTGCTGAGGAGGGAGCACAAGGCACTGTCACAGGAGGTGGCTGTTGCAGTCTCCAGTTCCTGTCTTCCTGAAAGTGAAGCTCTGTGACTTTAGTCCCTATATTTCTGCTGAAGAAAGATTTATCTAGAAAAGGGTTTTATTAGAGCAGATTATCATAACTGGGGAATAAAAAAGGTAGGCCTTTTTTACTCAGCTGTCACAAGCAGATTCAGAAATTACTTGTTCTTATCACAGTATTCAAAGCAAGCTCAACAAAATACAGTAGTAGCTGCTTTGGATCAGTGGTCAGTGCTGGTACTATCCCAGAGAGCAGCACGAACCAAAATTTTAGCAATCACAGATATATCAAGTGAGAGCTCAGTAGGAAAGAAAAGAATATATTATAAGGCAGTCACTATGCAACATACTGTGAAACGTGATGAAATTCCTGAACTGCTCTAATAGTTCAATAATTCCTCCTACTGAAGAGGAAATAACATGGAACAAATTGTAGAAAACAAGTCTTGAGTGACAACAAAGAAAAAAAGTGGCCGAGTTGCAAGATAAGTATGCAGCAAACAGGAAAACTAATTTAGCTGGAATCTGGAAAAAAAACCAAATCCATTATGGCCAATAAATGAAATCCTAGATCCAGTAAATGGAATGGTTTGGTTTGTTTGGGATTTTTGTTTAGAGGTTTTTTTGTTAACCAACTTCAGAAAGGCCAGCATTTGCCTAGTCTGTTATTATTTATTCACATAAAAGAAGCTACAAAATCTCTAATGTATGGAAGTGACAGGGACTTTACATTTAAAGAATTCTGCTTCCTGAATTGCTATGCTTTAGTATTGAGTGACTTTGCAGAAGGCATGCACAGGGCAAGAATTTACTCAGACAATAGGACTGTTCACTTCAGAATTTGTCTTCCCCTAGAAGTCTCCCAGTTAAAGGATGCTTCTGTTCTCTTCTCTAAATGTGTGGGCAAAAGCCACTTGCATATATATAGAGAGAGTGAAGGGACACAGACTACTACAGATATCAGGACTGGGGAAGTTCAGCCCCCAGGCAACTACTTCATACTAGTAGATGTCCTCTTAGGATGGCCCAGGGTACTGAACAGCCTCTGACAGTTTTATCTCAAGGCTAGGGTTTGGAAGCACCCAAGTAGTAAAGCATTAGCCCTGAAATGCTAAAACTTCCAGGGGAATAATATTTGAAGGAGGACAGAGGTATTTTCATCTGCAATCCACTGCTGTGAGCAAGCTTTTAGCTCAGTGCTGGGGTCTAAGATCCTGAGAAAGATAGGCCCTTGCACTTACATGATCATCACCTATATCAAACAACTCAAACAAAAAAGAACATCTCTCATGTAAATCCCTTCAGAAAATGAATAGAAAGACCTGAAAAGGTTAAAGGCTACAGCATTTAAAGCTTTTGTTCATACCAAGGAAAAAAGGAGACAGTGTTCAAAAGTTTTATTCTTAGGCCATTTTCAGCAATTCCCTTTTGAAAAAAATCCTACTTTTATGAGAACACTTACCTTATTCAGAAAGTTCACAAATAGTTTCTCTTTCTTTCCCTCTATATATGCCTCTGTGTGTGTCTGAGAATAACAGTAAGAGTGTAAATCTTTCACTTGTTCTTTATGTACTCCCTTACAACAAATACCATCTGAAGAGTCAATGGGAGTCCATTTAAGGTCTGTTACAATTCAGATTTAAACATCCCTGACATTCCCTCTCAATTAGATTGTCACTTCAAGTATTAGAATAATCTTTGTAAGATACTCAGCACTGACAGCTCTATATGTATGTTTAAACATACAACCCAAACACACACATCTGTGTGTGCATATATCACACTTGTGGGCATGTGTGGATGCTCATATAAATGTAAATATATATAAACACCTAATCAAATAGTCCAGACATCTTTTCTGTAACTGAAGATGTATACCTACTTACACAAGACCATATTTTATTTACTTGTATCCTCAATATTCTTCAGTGAGTTGCTGCTCTAGAAATATATATTTCAACAGAGCCTTTAAAAAAACCCTAACCCAGATACCTCAAGACGAATGGAAAATATACCACCATGGAGAAGTTGTGCATTTTTGTGGATTCCCCTTTTTCTGATATTATTGGCATTTTAGAATCCTTGCTACTACCAGGGCTCTTTGATCTCTACAATTTGGTGCCACAAGATTTGCCCTCTGTATGTTGTGAGAACTTAAAAAGGATTGTTTAAGGAGGGCAGCTTCTGTGTAATTGCACATTAACCATACTTAGAATGATTATGGCTTTCCTGACATCAGAATGATGGGTTATTAGCAGCATTTTAAGGTTTCTATGCTGGGAAAATTGCAATTCCTCTCTGGATGGCCAAAAGAGTTGCATCTATAATGAAGATGAGGAAAACTAGGTTCATTTCTGTATTACTCAAATCAAGACTAGTGTTTATGGAATTTATGTAATGGTTAAATTCTCACTCCTATCCTTCCCTATGTTACACCTTTTTTTGTTACTATACCCATACAGAATCTGAATCTTTCCTTTACTAGGGACTCAGTGACAGGAGCATGTCAGAAATTAGAACATAAATGTCATCCAGGAAATAATAATAATTCCAACATTAAAATAAAACTTTCTATACCAAAAAAACCTAACAAACAGTAAACCTAAAATCAGTAATTTTCAAAAATAATATTAACTGATGTCAATATGTATGAATACACATAACAGCATTTAAAAGACAGTGTTTTTGACAATTAATGTGACTATTTGATCTCCTTAGAGATAATTTCTGGAGTTAAAAGAGCAATAGCTCTCCATGTTCCTATCATATGATAGCCCTGGCAGGCTGTGAGAGGAGTCCTGCCTACCATGTAGGGTGGCTGTCTGAAGGTACAGCTCATCCAGATTTCTTTTACTCCCTGCTGGGTGCTCACACCTTCCCTGTTTCTACTTTTTATCTTTTTCCTGACCGTTACAGATGTCAATCTTGCTTGTTCTTTTCCTCTTTGTTAATACTTAGATCCTTCTACTAAAGTTGAGATTTCACTGGAAATGTAAAAATGGAAAGAAAAAAGCCTTTTTGGTTTTTATTTTTACTTTCCTCTAAATTTTGGTAATTAGCAAACTGTCTGCAAAGTACTGTTTCCAGAAACCTCACAATAACTTGGACCTTTAAAAATTACTTATATAGAACATTGTGATGACCGAAAACCAAAAGCCTGTAATGTACTTTCTCCAGAACATCTTGAATAACATACCCACATAGGTGGCACACACCTTTCCCTGGTAGCACACAACTCCCTGTATCAATGATCCAAATGCTGTTTGGCCACTCTCCACACAGGGGTGAAGAAAATCCTCCACATTATGCAGGACTTCACTGTTAACTACTCTATACATAGCCAATTTCAGTCTGCCATGTTTTCAAAATAAAAAAAAATGTTTAAATTCCTTTGTAGTAGTCTGATAAATAAACATTATTATTATTCTTATTCCAGACCTGGGTATTCTCCAGTAATTAATTTCTATAACCATTGAATTGGAAGGAATCAGAACTCAAAAAAGAGATGAATATCAATTGACTGATGAGTTTTTCCCATTCTCTTCAATATAACTTAAAGAGAACTTTTGATCACTACCAAATTTCTAAAGGGAATACCATTTCAATGTTAAGACTAATGAGACTAGTTTAATCTCATCCCTATAAACAAATCAGCTTAAGCCTAATGAAATCTTATTTTTGTAAATTAATGCACAAAGGAAACAGTTCAGGGTAAACAGACTTGTAGTATACATTGTTTAGAGACTATTGACTTTCGAATTAGCCTGCTTTTCAAACATTGCACGTCAAAAATATAGTCAAAATGCAAATGTAGCATAAACGGCTCTATAATAAATGCTCATTCAACATTTATTCTTTCTCAAATCATCTTTTAAAGCTCTTTCATGCTAATGTCTAGAAGATGTGACATTAGAAAAATTGCTTTGACATGCTAAGGGGCTCCAAGATTAACAAAAAGAGAAAGAACAAGATAAAGCTTTCAAAAGACCTATTTCAGAGGAATTAATACTTCCTTTGAAAGTCTTCCAAGGTTGCAGTGCATTTAAGCTTGTTGGCATACATGTAAATGAAGGACTACAAAAGTATTCCACTAAATACAACTTGAATTAAACCTTCAGGCTAATGTTGAGGAATGAGGATAAAGGCCAGATCCTAGGCTGGCAACAACTCATTTAAATTAAAGTTCTTTATTTGAGGACATGAGTAAGGGAGAATTATTTTTTTTTAAATCAATACAAGAAATTATAAATGTAATTCCCATATAAAATGGCTTGGACTGATGGACCTTTCTGATTGAGCAACTAGCATTCTAAAGGGGTACAGTAATGTACTGAGCCATTCTGTAAAATGGAAACAGTGCCTCAGCCAGGAACCTACTCTCCTTACATAACAATATCCCACTCCACCACCACAAGTTCTTGATTTCATAACTAAAAGACAGTGGGGATGTGCGTATCATGGAAAAAAATCTTTTGACTTGTAAGCATTAAGCTGTGATTTGATCTTCCAGTTCTTTGAGATGCAAGGGAATGCCACATGCAGTTACATCTTTCTCTTCAATGTTTGTTGGGAAAATATCACAGGATAACACCCATTCAGCTGCAGAGGTTTATATTATTTGTATCAAATTGACCATCAACCCAATTATACCGCCCCTTTCAAGGCAGAACTGATCAAGAATTTTAGACTGATGACAGACTGCAGGATTAATTACACAAGGCCTGATTTATAAACAAAGAAACAAACAGATGTCCAACTAGGACAGACAATAAACATGAACAACTATGACCAAAAATTCTGACCATGAAACCTCTCTCTTAGCTGCTTTGTAGCTCAACAGATACAAAACTCTAGAGAGTTTTCTTTTTTTTCCCCTCCAGTAAAATATTCTGGGTCCCTAATGTTAAAGCAGGAATCAAAAATCCTCAGTAGCCTCTTCTCTCCCAATTTACATTGATCTGCCATAGGCTTATCACATGGCCATGGTGCATCCTCCTTTGACTTACCACAACTTTAGAATAAACATGCTAGTCCATCCTACAGAAATTAGATTGATTAAATAAACTCTCAGAAAAGTTTGGAAATATGTAAGTAAATGCAGTTGCAAAACTCAAACTAGCAACATCAGGGTTGCTCTTTAAGAAAGTCCCCGTTTGTTCCCTTCTATTCAATACCCTCATGCTAGCTGACAGCACAGTAGCTGCATGATAAATTTCCAGTTACTGGTAATTATGGTTTCATGGCTCCTTTCATATTGCTTTGTTTTTTTAAAAAGTGAATTTAGTTTACAATTAACGGTGCTTGCAGTACATTCCAGGAAGCACTAAAGGCATTCCATTTCATCATTATTTTGCTACTAATGTTCTTAACCTGTTACACAAAACCATCCCTATTTTTGTTAGTAGATAATGTCCTATTCTCTCACTGCCTTCTACCATGCAGACTTTGCATGCTAGTTGTATTTGTCAGACTCTGATGAGATCCACTTGTACAAGTGGTGACATTGGGTGCTTTAGTTCTTGCCTTGCAATCTCTCTCATGCCCACATTTAATTCACTGTTTCTGCTCCATGAAAGATATTGTTTCCCAGAGTAATGAAAGGTCCATGGCTTAAAAACAGATCAAGATGGACCCAAGAAAGGCCAGGCAAGGAAGAGCAGGTCTGGTACTCAGCAGGGTTCTTCACCAAAATCTGCTCCCTAGTGAAAAAAACCCACACTAACACATGTCTTTATGGTGAGAACCCAGCCAGGTGTCTGGTCCTATACAGATGAGCCAATTCCTACTTAATACTTCCATTAAATGATATACCACATTAACAGGCACGTTTGCAGCTCTGCTTCCTCATAAACTGCAGTTTGTGCTCTCATAGTTTTGATGGCACATCAAGAAGTACAGCCTCTGAAGAGCCACATCTCATCAATAGCAGTAGCATGAGATAGTGCTGCAAGACCTCGTTCTCAGAAGGATCACAGCTTCTGTAAACAGGCTGCTTTGGAAAAATACTTTATTAGCATTCTAAATTTACATGAATGCTGGTAAGAATTTTAGACAGCAACATATGGTAGAATATTTAGCAATGTATCACCAGGAAAATATAGTTCAAGAGAAACACCATAGTTATACATTTTCTTTTTCTGAAGTATTGCCAAAGTATATGCCACTTACTCTACTTAGTCACCTGCTAAATCTCTCCAGTTAACACCTGCACTTCCTACAGCTACACAGTCATAACCTCACTTGCCAGTGTGAAGTCTGAGTTTGGTGAGTTTTTTGAGGGGGCTCAGCATCTCACTGTTCACAAATGTAGATGCATTAGAAAGTAAGTTTCTTATGAGAACAAGTCTTAGATGAACTTAGATCATGCAACTTTCAATCAGTAAAATCAGAAACAGCAATATCGATGTACAAAGCTGAGCAGGCATGGAGTCAGCATTTAATTAAGTTTTCACCAAACTTAAGCTGCCAAAAGATGTCAGTGCACATATCTAATTGATGTGCCCAATTAAAAAAATAAATCTATCTCTACTATTATAATTCTGACTTTGAAATATGGACCACTGAAAGTGTTATTGTAGCTTTAAAATGAGATAATTCTTCTCCATAAAATGATGTGTTCATATTGTCTTGCAGTCACCTTCAAACAGGCGCAGTCATATACAAGCAACAAAAAGAGAACAAAAAAAATCTGCTTCATTTTAGCCTTACACTTTTTAATTCCCCATAGAAACATCATGTGATATAATTAGGGAATTTTAGATGCAACTCTATAGATTCCTTTTTCTCAGCTCACTTTCTCTCAAGGGAAGGGAGGAAAGGCTCCCGAGATGAATGTAAGGCTGTCAGCATTTGCTTTGGTTGCACTCATATTCCACCTGAACACTGAACCATGAAAAAAAATGCTCTTTGATGCAGGCTTCCATTCATCTGCCTGTAACACAAAATGTCTGGAGCAAAACATCTTCTAAGCAGCTCATTTGCTATATGGGTAGTTCACCTGAGACTTTTCTGAGCAGGGAATTAAAAGAGATCATCTCCATAAAAATCTGCTTTGGAGAGTAGCTTTGATGGGTCCAATAAATTTTGTAATAGAAATTTTTATTAAGAGATGGTTTTCTTATTCCTGAGATTTCATGCATAGTGATTAAATTACAAGGAAACACTTTAGAATACATCATATTACACTGTTCACTCACCCCACAGATGCAGAAGCAACTTTTGCTGATATAATCATGCATTATTAAGGTATAAAGTGACTGATCGATGCACACACCTCAGGGAGCGGACAGGGCAGTCACCCTGGAAAAGGGGACCAAAGGCAGTGCAATGAAAACTTTCAGTAATCCACCAGCTGGATGTCAGTGTTTCCTGCAAAGCTACTGCTCTTCAGGTATGAGCCCCCACAGAGTACAAATTGTGCAAAAAAAAAAAAAGTGGCCTCCTGCTTTTTCTACTGCGTGATCTCTTCCCACGTGGCATTCACTTCGCCACACTGGTATTCTAGAACCTCCCAAAAGAAAAGCAGTCCTTTTGCAGTTCCTTGATCTGGCCTTTATATTATCACACTGACTCCACAAATATCTGGGAGAACTCCCATTACCTGGTTAAGCAGTAACATCTGCATTAGAAACCGTTACCATCTGGATTGTACATACAGAGTTCAACTGGGTTTCAGTAAACTTCTTTCTGACTTCTTTTCCCTTACACTTTTACAGAAAGCCTCAGTACTGCATTAAATATTTCAGTCCAAGTTGAAAACACAAGGACAGAAGCTCAGCTTTACTACCAAACTGGAGTTTGCAGCCAGATGCAAAGATATGTACAGCTCAAACAGAATTTATGAGCTGTACATACCCAGATACCAGAAGTTATCAAAGTCTAAATTCACTCTGGCCACAACTTTCATTGCATACTTTCAACCACATACTTTTATTCTGCAACTACTATTGTAAAAAACAAATGTGACAGGTATAATTTCATATGCTACCATCATCCATAATTAACACCATTGTCACTGGTCATTCTACTCCCAACTCCAGCACGTTATGCTTCTGGACTTAGCCCCTGTGCCACAAACTCTCCTGCACTCTTGGGATCCACATGTTCCTAATTACATTTCCACATGCCAACAAATTCTTGTGGCTATTACAGGTCATCAGGAGGCGCTTTTTCCACACGTGTAGCTGTGTTATTCTTTCCTAAATCAAACAGTCCAACAGAGATCTGGTGTGGGTCAGCTATCCTTTACATGCCACAGAGAAATGTCTTGGAAATCAGGACAGGGTGCTCAAATTTTAAGGATCACTACCTTTGCAGGAATACAATGCCCCTTAGACTGAAATAATACTTATTTCAGGGAAAATTATATGAAATAAAATACAATTATTTATTTACAAACATAAAAATAATTTATAATTCAGTCACATCACCAAAAAACGGAAAAGATACACTTAAGGAAAGGAAGGGGGGG